>CATIWM010132259.1:0-11280 GCA_949671775.1 Mallotus repandus | reverse complement strand
AAAATGAATGAACAAAATAAACCTAAAACACGTCCAAATACAAAAGCTAATCCATGGCATTCCATGGATCTTCACAGGTTTTGTTCGCCACTATAGATTCAAATCACCCCATCCATATCATAAACACAAAAATAAACAAGGATTAGTAACTAAAGAATAAAAATGAAAATCAAATCAGATCAAATCAAAATAAAATTACAAAATGAATGAACAAAATAAACCTAAAACACGTCCAAATACAAAAGTTAATCCATGGCATTCCATGGATCTTCATAGGTTTTGTTCGCCACCATAGGTTCAAATCACCCCATCCGTATCATAAACACAAAAGCAAACAAGGATTAGTAACTAAAGAATAAAAAAGAAAATCAAATCAAATCAAACCAAAATAAGATAGAATAAAAATAATCAAATAAAAGAAACAGAGAAAGGAGCAAAAAAGGAACTAGTTAGATGGATGCAGTATTGATTGGCTCCTCAGAGGTTTTGTTTAATTCACCGTCTGAATAGATCTCCAGGATTGATTAACGTATTCCGGCTTCAATTATGTTTTCGTCCACCGAACCAAAAAGAAAGCGTTTCCAGAAAAACTTTTTTCTTCTTTTTCTCTCTTTTCTCTCTGCCTCCTCTCTATTTTCATTTTTTTTCTCCTTTTTTTCTTCTCCCCCTTTTATTCTCCGTCTATCCAAATCCATTTTACAGAATAAGTGATTACGTAGAGATAAAATGATCAAGGTTACGTAGATAGGATAAAAGATAGAGCGGAGCTGATATACGTTAATTTATTTATTATTTTTTCGGTAACCCTTTTTTCTAATTTCTGACCAACCACATTTAAGAAAAATTAATAAAAAATTAAAATAAAACAAAATAAAAAAGGAATTTCACAGATTACCGATCGGTAATCTAGAATTCCGACCGAAATTACGTAATTTCGACCGGAATTCTATAATTCCAACCGAAATTTTGTTATTTTTATCGGAATTCTGTAATTCCGACTGGAATTCTGTAGATTTCCGATCGAACATATGGAATTCCGATCAAAATTTTGGATTTTCGGTCGAAAATATAGAATTCCGATCGAAATTCTGGATTTTTGATCGAAAATATAGAATTCCGATCGAAATTCTAGATTTCCGGTCAGAAATCCACTATTCCGATTGAAAATCTATCTTTTTTTTTTAACATTTAATTACAGAAAGACCCCTAGAGAAAAAGAAAAATCTTCAATTTAGTCCATAAAAATGCAATAAAGCCTTGGAATCCGAAATTCAAATACTAGAGACCTATTTGCGATGAGTTTTCATCATCGGAGTCCTCTTTCGCATCCATATTCTAGTTATCCCAAAATTGGGTGCTTACACATGTATTTACAAGGCTTAAGATAAGATTACATAAAATGATTAGTAATGACAAAATAATAGTCTTTTTCTAGAGAACAGACTAATAGTCTTAAATGATAAGAAAATTATAAGAATGCTAGATTATGCACAATATACATAATTTCATCATGGGACCCACGGACAACATTTTATATCCCCAAAAAATGTGAAATATCGCAATTGATGCATATTTTGTATAGAAAATGATGCAGAAATGATGATAAGGTTGATTTTTTTGAAAAAGATGTAGAAATGTGAAAAATATGAGTGCAACATTAAGGATGCATATTTGAATATGAGAATGATAATTTTCTAGTAGATATGCTAAGTATGCAATTAATATGCAAAAATGATGACTTGAATTGCAAAACGTGATTTCTATGTTTGAAAATGAAAACTTTAAGTGAAAAGTATGATTTTCGCATAAAAATGCAGAATTTGTGTCAAAATATCATTTTCCTGTAAAAAATGACACTTTAACATCAAAATGTAGAATTTGTATTAAAAATGTAAATTTTATATCAATATGCTATTTTTACATCAAAATACAATTCTTATATGAAAAATGCATAATCTACATAGAAAATATGAAAAAATGCACAATTTACATAGAAAATATGAAACTCATGTCAAAATGCGATTTTTTATAATAAAATGTAGAAAATGCAGAAATTATGTAAAAATGACAATTTTAATGCCTTTGAAGATAAAATACGAATTTTATGTGAAAAATGATGCTTTTTCACATAAAATACAGAATTAACCTAAAGATGTGCACTTTATTATAAAAAATGTGATTTTTATAATAAATGTGATTTTAAAATAGTTAAAATGGAGAATGTAGCAGAGAATTATGAAAAATGCAATTTTGACATAAAAGTGATACTTTTGTGATTTTCACATTTTTTGGACTAAGAAAATGCAAAATGACGGTTACAAAAAAATGCAAAACATGCGAATAATCAAATAGCATGCAATATTGCCAATCTCACCACACAAATCATAATAATTTCATAACTTACTGGTGACAATAAAAATAAAAGATAGAATTGGAGTAGAAGAGAAGAAATACAATTGTACAAAAAAATAAATGTGCAAAAATGATTATTTTGGTCCTCAAATTTGACTGAGCTTATTTTGGAGATTAGAAGCTTTTGCTTTGTGTAGTTATCAAGCTTTCCTCATCCAGAGGGTAAAAATGACATGAGAAATGCAAGTTCGTATACCTTTGAAACGTGCTTTGACAGAGATGAGGCTAGGTTTGGTTCAAGTCGGTCTAAAATCTTAAGAGAAAAAAAAAAGCAAATAAGTTTAAAGTGTCAAAAATGGGAGTCCTGAGTCTCCAATCTGACATAGTAATGGAATGAGGGGAGGAGTTAGGTTATTATAAACAGTCAAAATTAGTGCGTGTGCGCATGGAACATGCATGTCTATGCAGTATTTTATTCATTTCTATGCGGTATGAACACATGCATGATCAAATTTGCAAATTTTTATGCATGTGCAAAAAAGTAGTGTGCACATACAAGTAAAATGTGTGGCCACACGCCTGGGAAACATGTACATATGTAGTGCTTTTTGGCAATTTACGGTGTTTTGAACTTATTTTTTGATGTTTTATGGGTTTCGATTCCTACAAAGGTGTTTCAGACTTCTATTTATACAAAATCGACTTCCATTTTCATCGAATTGAATCCCAATCTTAGGAGATGAACATCGGTTAGATAAGCTATCTATTTTAAGCAATACCTGCTTGAAACATATAATTTATCATTCCAAGAATTTATTTTGTAAAATCAAAACATGACTCGATGATTTGGTGATCAACTTATCAATTTGTAAGTTTGATTTAGGTATTTTATGTTTTTCATACTTTTTCACACTTCAGAAGTAGTACAAACAAACAAACTCTTATCATCTTTGAAAGGTTAATTTCATCATCGAACCTTTTCAAGGACAATTAAAATTCGATGTATAACAATAAATTTTCTTTACAAGTAGCTTCAGGGCACATGTGTGTGTGTGTTTTAGAACACAACCATATCAACTGCATCATCTTAACTGAAAGGTTTCAAGCACGATTGTGCATCCAAATGCACATAGTCGTGTCTGTCAGTTCACTTTTCTTCAATTCAGGCATGATGTGTCACTCCATGCATATGGCCATGCCTGATTAGCTCCTCTAAAGGGCTTTATGATAAAGCTCAAGCACAGCAATGTGTTTGAAGGTACATAACCGTGTCTATTCCTTCACCTTGAAAAGCATGCTTTGGTCCACTTCTATACAAATTGAGCTTTATTCTTTAAGTCCTTATCTTTGCACTTCATGTATAATCTCTACATCGAGTGTATCTAGTATAGAAACAATTAAAAACATAAAAAGTAAATAAAAATTAAACAAAAACTTAATTAAACTACTATTATTCCTAAAAATCTAAACTCAACACTTTTTTAACTAAAACATGTCAATATTCAATGCAAACCTAGACTCTAGACACTTAAAACTTAACAAATTAATGCTCAATATAGTATTTTTCATGCTTATCAACTCCCTCACACTTAAGCCTTCGCATTTTCTCAAGCAAAATATTAACCCTATTAGCATGAAGAATTAAATCCATTAACTAGTTTTAACTTGACTAACAATTTTAATCTCCTATTAATATATAGTTTAGAAACCAAAAACTAAAACAATAACTCGGGGTCAAAGATGTATGGTTTACCATGTGGAGAGCAAACTTCTCAATTGAATTCATGAAAGAAGAAAATTCACATCAGAGAAAAAAGAAAGCAAATAAAAATCATTTCAAAATTTAGAAAGTCTAAAATGCAATACATATAAGGCATCTATATGGAAATTCTACTTAATTATTTTATTAAAGGGTTTTTTTAATTTCTGTATCCCCCACTTTTCTTGCACTATTCAATGTAGATACCTCTAAAAAGGGTCCTTTGGATACTCATACTCTAATTCAGAGCATTGGAGTAGAAAGAGCTTGTAAAAATTAAAAATTGGAAGTTTTAGCTCCAAAATAGTTTTATTAATGAGTGTGTTTTACACTCCATCTCATTTTTTAAAAGAAAAACATATGTACCAAGATATATGTTGAACTTGACTATAGGTACCAAGATATATGTTGAACTTGACTAACCTAAGAGTGAATATTAATTCTTATTTACAAGCATTTCCTCAATATCAAGTATCTAACTTCAATTATTCAATAGAAAAGTAAGCATTAAGTTCATTAAAAATAAAAAATCCTTAACCATAAGTTATTATTCTAGCTTAAAATTCCAAACCAAATATTAATCAAAGATTATTAAACTTATTCAAGAAAACCACATTTGATGAACTAAACTTTTCATATGAATAGGTTTGAAAAATTCAAGTGTAATCAATGAAATGATCCTAAAACATCGAAATGCAACAAGAAGTAATAATAAAATATAATGATATGCATGTTCGCCCCTTTCTAAAAACACAAAATGAAAAATTTCAAATAAGAGAAAAGTGCTCTCCTCACTGAGGTGGACTAGTTTGCGAAGGGGAGGTGGAACCAATTGCCTCAATGAACCTTTTGAGCCTCTTGTTTTGATAGGTTTTTTGCTTCATTAGTTCTTCAAATTAGATCTAAACCTCACCCAGTCTTGCATTGATACCCATCTCTATCATATTAAGACGAAGTAGAACCTGTTGCCATCTATAAGCTTCCTCAATTGAAGTCTTTCACTTGATCCACTCTTCATTGCTACTTGCTTCATGATTCTCCCTAACATTTGGAGTAGATATTGTTCCTTGGCATAAAGCATACTGGTGCAATTGATAATACCTTATGGTGTTGGGCTCTTGCAATGTCCTCTATTCTATGGTGATTTTGGCATAAAGAAGCACTTTTGCATTCAAAGTTCTTATCTTTAGTACTCTTATACCATGAGTGGCTAAATTAAGAGTAGAAAAATATAGAGAAAATCTAGAAATTATATGTCATATGGAAAGAGCTGCCTTATATGCCTACACAACATGTCATATTGATTGGAAAACAAAATATGTACTAGACACTCTAGTGTTAGTGTGTAAGCACCACAACATAAAAAGCTCATTAATCAAAAATCTAGTGCTATCATGTCTTCCAAAGATAGAATGCAATATAAATTTTTGCATCAACAAATAGGAATGGTTCTTGATCAACCCACTAGGCATTGATTCCCTTTCATTAAACCTATTATCTCCTATAATTTCACTCCAAAAATCATCCATGTTAAAGTTCATTAGACAATGACAAAGTCCTCCACCAAGAAACCCAAAAATTTCAAATATAAGTCATAATCAAAATGACACTCTTTACCCAAGAACCTACATAAAAAGACTCTTTGATTTTCATCCATAATTTTCAGTGTAGTGTAAAATTCACCTGTGAGCTCATGAAAAGTGTCATATTTCATTTTAATGAACTTATTCCATCCTATTTGATCACACAAAATAACAATCTTCTCATCAAGTTCTGTGTCAATCAATACATCATCTTTAAAAAAAAATTAGCAAATTGAAATTTCACTTTAAAAGAGAGCAAAACTTCTTACCTTCCTTATAGGAATAAATAGAGAAGAAAGCATCATATTTCAAAGTAAAATCATTTGCCTTGTCTTCTCTATGTTCTGCTTTTCTACCTCTCACTTGCTTGGCATTATTCTGCTTTTTAGACAATATGATGAGTAGGCTCAAATGAATAAAAAAATTGCAAAGATGAAATAAAATGAAAGAAGTAACCAAGAATTAAGGTTTCACAAAAACAAATAAAGTAAATATACTGAAAAAATTAGCTATAAATAGAGAGTATTTCTCAAAAGAAAAGGAAAAGGAATTCATCTTTAATAGATGCCACAAAGGGCTAGGTCTGGCGGTAATCAGCTAATGTTTACTGCTGAACATTCCAGGCATGAACCTTGGCGAGGTAGGGGGTAAAATAAAAATTATTTAGACTTTAGTCCACCCCTCTAACTTTAAAAAAATCATCTTTAATAGAAAGGAAAATAAAATTCAAAAAGAATTCAAAAAGGAAGGAAAACGTAAGAATTGAAACACCCCCTAATTAAACATTGACAATAAAAGAAATAACCAAATTAAAAAAATGTTTACATAATAAAATTCAACCCTCACACTTAAAGTCAACATTGTCCCCAGTGTTAGTAAATTAAAAGAAAAATTAGGAAAAATAATTTCTACAATGGAAACATGCAAAATCAAAAGCATATTGGAAACAAAATTTTGTTTACACAAAGGCACATGACCACGCTTGATTGCATGTGAAACTTTGAACATCAAGGCACATGGCTATGTACATTTTGGCATGCGACCATGCCCGATTTGACCTGTGTACAGTGGATTTGGATATGGTTATGTGCATTTTGGACACACAGTTGTGCATGATTGCATTATATTAACCCCATAAAGTACACAACTATATGGCATATAGTACATAGTCGTGCCTGATTGTTTTTTTGCAAAGTGCGGAGGCATATGTCTACACAGCAGACATCATCATGCACTATGGCATTTTGGAATTTAACATATCCAAGTCTATCTAAACATCATCAAACACATTTTTAACATTATTTTGAACTTGGTCAAGCATCAAACACCATTCAATCATCAAAATTAACAATGAAAATAAAGTAAACAATGATCAAATATACAAAAACAATGAAAGCGTAAAAGTACTTAATAATTATAACTTTAAGAGTTCATAAACATTGTACTAAACTTAAACAAAATACATCCAAATTAAAGTTCACAAATTTCACCAACAAAAGGAATTTAAATCAAGCTTTGTTTGGAGGGTCTTGGCTTTGAGTTTCGGCTTATTATGGAGGAGATTAAGGAGGCACAAATTCTTATTACATAAAATTGGCAATCATATTCTGGTTCGTGAGTTGCACAGTTCAAGTTTGCTCCTTAACATTAGTGTCTAATACACCAACTTGCAACTCGAGGTTGTCAATCTGCTCAATAACCTCATCCAATTTGTCTTCTTCTTCCTCTTCCTCTTATGACTTATTTGCACCTTATTCATCCCTTGGTGCTCACCTCGTAAGAAATCCCATTCCCCTTGCGTCACACACCATTAAGCCTATGGCCTCCATTATATTGAGGTTAATGTGCCTCATTCCCCTTATCTTCTCAAACACTATATTTTCAATGTCAAAACTGATAAATGCGACTGTCACAGTGACCAGCCCCCTGACTTTAATTGTTGTCAAGACTTTGGAAGCCACATCCCTAAATTTAATAACTATTACATGGAATATTTCAATCTTTCTCTCGTGCACCATACAATAGAGGATTGCAATCTTGGTAGTGCTAACCAAAAAGTCCCCTTCTTTCCTATTGAAAATGGTGTGAGCCATTACTTGGTGGATGTACCTATGTGCATGCAATTGAATTCAAGATTCTTTAACCACTCTTGCCTTATATCTAGCTCCTCTCTCCTCCGTAAGTTCTCTCTAAAACTTATCCCTATCAAATTGAATGTTGGTTTTTTGTTTCTCTGGGAACTTAAGGACTTCATTGAGCTTGAACAAGCCCAGTTGAAATCCTTCATTCCCTAGTCTAATGGAGATGAATATGGCATTTTCATTAAAGTGAAAAGAAGAGAGAAATTCACATGTGGATCTCAAATAAGTAGGGTAAGTTCTAGGTATAAAATCTTCCCACCAACCCTTCTAAAGTGCATGCTAACCTCATCCAACAATCCTATAGCTTCTAAAGCCGATGAACTATGTTACCTATTTGGTTGAATCTTTATATGCCTAAGGTCTTTATATCTTTTTCTTTATTGCTTATTAATAAAATAAATTTGGCAAGGGAATTCTCTTACCTCTCTATTCTCGGCCTTATCTTGAGAGTTTGATGAACTACCCCCTAACATTGAGTGCTTTGGAGGAGGAGTGGTGCTTTTGCCGGCTCTTAACTTGACTCTAACCATTATAACCTTGAATTAAATGTTCAAAAAGTAAGAAAGTAAAGATAATTCTCTTGAGAATGAAAGAAAGAAAAGATTGAGGGGTTAAATTAAATGGAGATTAAGAAAAAGGAAGAAAATTGAGAGAATTGTGTGATGAAAATAAAGTAAAAAGTTAAAGTGCAGGAAATTTGACCGAAACCCTAGAGGAATATGAAAAGAAATATTAAATTGGTAAAGACAGTTTGTGTTGTGAAGAGTAGTATTAAATGATTGTGTGTAGTATGCACACGACTGTGTGCTTAAAGTTCTCAGGTTTTGAACTCTGTTTGCAATGGTTGTATGGCAAATGCACATGGTCATGCCTAATTATGTGCAAATTAGGTCAAGGAGCACATGGTTATGTGCCCAAGCATATAGAGCCATGCCTAAATTCAAAATGTTAGTTCCCATTGTAGGTGCTATTTTAGCATGGTTGTGCTCAATTTAGCCCACGGCCATGCTTGAAAGTTGCATTTTTGATATGCAAAAGCACATGGCTGTGTGCAAAAACACACACAGCCATGCCCACCTATTCCATATAAAGAATGCATAACTTATTCCTATTATGACTACCTAAAAACTTTACACTACTAATCGTTAGCTACTCAAAATACATAGCTAAAGCATGCATCAACACATCATAAAACTAATCATTCATATAGTGAACAAATTATTTTAATGATAAAGTTTGCTACCCTTCTAACGTCTAATATTTGTGTGATTATTGCTTAAGTTCCTTGATCCTTGAAGTTCAATTTGCTTTTGATTTACCTAAAAAATAAAGTATGTGTGGATATTAATTTTATAAAAACACAAAAACATAAAAGTAAACACAAGATGAAACTAAAAATGTACAAATCTTTGTTTAGCCCCCAAGAAGCACTTATTTAAAAGGTAATAAGTTTGACCATGACATGAGCTATGTGTTAGTGTTAGTCAAGTAAGAAATATGATGAAAACCATCAACTTTACCTCTATAGTACTTTTTTTAACCTCTGGCCATTCACTCTAAACTTCTCTCCTTAATTGTTCATCAATTCAACAACTCCATGGGAAAAAAACTTGTGACAATGTAAAAAAGGTCATGACAATTTAGCCTTAAGCTTTTCTGGAAATAATCTTAACCTAGAGTTAAAAAGTAACATCTGATATTTAATTTTAAAGTGTTTCCTCCTTAGACTTGCATCATACCATTTCTTTGTCTTTTCTTTGTATATCCTTGAGCTTTCACAGGCCGCTTACCTAATCTCATCCAACTCATTCAACTATAGCATTATTTTCTTTTAAGCTCTTTTAAAGTCATAATTCAAAGCTTTCACTACCATAAGCTTTATGTTCAATTTCAATCGAAATATGAAAAGCTTTACAATACACCAATCTAAAAAAACATCTTGATTGGTGTCTTGTAAGCTCTCCGATAAGCCCATAAAGTATCATCAAGCTTTCTTGCCCATTCCTTTCTTGACTTTCCCACTATTCTCTCTCGATCTTCTTTAATTCTTAATTGTTAACTTCCACTTGCCCACTAGTCTGAAGGTGATAAAGAGTAGCTACCTTATGTCTAACCTCATACCTAGCTAATAACATCTCCATATTCTTGTTGCAAAAGTGAGTTCCACCATCACTAATGATGACTCTTGGTATACCAAACCAAGAAAAGAGCTTTTTAAGAAACTTGCACACAATATTTGTATCATTAGTGGGACAAGCTTATGCTTCTACCCACTTAGAAACATAATTGAAACAAACAAGGATGTACTGATTACCTTCTGAAGATGGGAAATGTTGCATGAAGTCAATGCCCCAAACATCAAAAATCTCAACTTCTAAAATACCTGATTATCCTTTTTCGATATGTTACCACTCTTTTTTCAAGAATCACATGCATCTACAAAGTCTTTAGCATCTTAAACAATTAAGGGCCAATAAAAACTGCTCTCTAGTACCTTAGAAGCTATTCTTTGAGGTTTATAGTGTCCTCTATAGTTCATCCTATGATAATGGTGGAGAATATATTGCATCTCATCATTCATCACATAACTTCTAACCTTGCCATCATTGTATAACTTCTAAAGGAATGCATTTTCCTAAATATAGTTCTTACAATCATGAATGAGTTTCTTCCTTTGCTGATAAGAAAATTTTATTTGTAGTTTACCACTTGAAATGAAATTTGCAATATCAGCAAAGCATGGTGCAACAACAAAACCTAGGCCCAAGACCAACTCATCTGAAAATGAGTATTTGACTGGATCAATGACTGCACTCTTACCCTCTTCTGACTCTAACCTTGAAAGGTGGTTTGGTACCATATTTTTTTAACCTTTTTTTATCTAATCTCAATATAAAACTCTTGTAATAAAAATACCCATTTGATAAGCCTAGCCTTTGAATCTTTCTTTGTGAGCAAATACTTTAATGCTGAGTGATTTGTGTAAACCACTACCTTTGAACTAAAGAGATATGATATGAATTTATCAAATGCAAAGACCATTGCTAACTTCTTATTCTCTATAGTTGTATAACTGAGTTAGGCATCTATCAAAGTGTGGCTTTCAAAATAGATCACTTGGAGCTTTTTAATTCTTCTTTGGTCAAGTACGACTCCATTGGCATGATCATTCATGATATGGACATGACCAAACTTGAGGATGGTGATGGTGGTGGCATTTCCAGAGATAAAGCTAAGGATGGGCTTGATGGAGAGGACAACAAGAGAACCAAAGATAAAGCTAAGGATCCATTAAGCATGCCACTAGGCCCAATTACAAGGTCAAGGTCCAAGAAGCTACAAGAAGCCTTAATTGGCTATATGCAAGATTGGATTAGTCAATGAAGTTTAATTGATCATGTTAGGTTGGGCCCAAGTGAAGACACAACTAAATGGGCTTTGTTTA
>CATIWM010132197.1:0-15781 GCA_949671775.1 Mallotus repandus | reverse complement strand
TAGATTTAGGCTCACTAATTATCAAAATGTAGGCCCATTTTTAGTTCCATTTCACTTGTAAATAAAATATGTAGATTTAGTTAACTTAAACTAAAATCAAATGTAGTTTAGATTTAGGGACATTATGCTTTGAATGCATTTGTTATGTGTTTTTTTTAGATTGGTTGCCTTAGGGTTAGATGGATGTTCAAATTAGGGTTTAATAAAATTGCATATAATTAGGGAATAAGATAGTAATTAATAAAATAAATCTAAATGAACACAAGACTAAAAGAAGTTGGTATTCTGCATCCATAACTCCTGGTTGTGGTGCTAGCTTGTATTAAAGAATCGAGTTACCACCACTTTCAATTTGTCCCAGTTATTACCCTGGGTGGTGACTCCACATCTCCATGCCATGTCTTTGTGATAGTGGTTAGTGTGTTCCCTAGAGCCCTGAGCTCAAACAGTGTTGCGGTTGCAATAAACTTGGGCGCACGCTAAACCCCGCCGTCTACAGTGTCCTCTCAACAATTCGCTAGTTTAGGGGTTGATGCTGAACCCTAAACCTCTAATATGTTTACAAATATCCATTTTATTTCTCTTGTTCTACCTATGGCAGTGTCTTTTGATATTTCGACGATCGTTGTCAAGTCAGAGCGTAAGACTGGGCCTTCTAATCATAGTGATCCTGTAGGTCTAGTGACATCAAAGGTTGAATCTGCTCTGACGACTTATTAGTTGGAGGCTATAAAGAAGGAATATCTGATTCTGTTGAATTACAAGCTTTTAGTCCAGGGAACCATAGGGCGACCCACTAATTGGTATATACCGACATAATCATTTATGTGGATGCCTTGAAAGCCGATCTTTAGTTTCCTCTTGCCTCATTCTTTGTGAAGTTGCTGAAGTTCTATGGCCTCCCGATTAGCTAGTTGACACTTAATGATTAGATGCTGGTCTGCAGCTTTACTAAGGCTTGCTACGATCTCCATATTAAGCTTGACTTGCCCACGTTTTAGCATTTGTTTTTGCTTAGCAGGAAGGAAGAGCATTACAACTTCTCCGATTGTTAGGGCTTCGTAAGTCTTAGAGGACCTGGAAGCCAAGATTTTTTATCTTGAGGAACCCCGATGGTTGAGGGTGCTTTGCCTAGGATATGGAATAGTAAACCTCGTAAGCATGATCAATTTGTTTTAATTATCAAATAGGCCAGCAAGGTAGATTTGCTGCATACTAAGGCCTTTGGGGGATGGGGGGGAGTTTGACTATAACAAGTTAATAGAGGGGATGGCAGGTTGGTCTTCATATGGGGTGAATGCCTTGGTATACTTTTTTGTGTTCTATTTTGGTTTTGTATGTTAAGTCTTGTTGTATTTAGTGGATTTTGCAGTTTCTAATTGCTTTGTGTTTTACAGAGCCTGATATATATGAACTAATAAAGGATTAGTCGCACAAAACCAGGTCTGGGAGTATTTTAAGGGCTTCTGATGTGTCTAAGGCTCATATTTCAGTTTCTAGTGTGGTCAAGGAATCCTCTGAAGGTTGGAAGCGTGATGCCTCTGACCAAGGATCTAGTGACTCAAGCCCTTCATGCTTTATGCCTAAACTAAGACGTCTCCTTTATGGATATGGTAGTGCTAGGTGTTGGCCTTGATGCCGTGCACAACCATCCTACTATTGTTGAGGAGCAAGAGCATGTGCCTACGCCCCCTTCGATGGTTGATGATTAGACTAAAGCGACCGATGAGCAGCTCATTGAGGATTTGACCAAGGATGTCGATGCTTGAGCCTCCTTCTTTTTTGTTTTTATGTCTTGCTATGGGAGTGACTATCTTTTCCTTATTATGAACAATTTTAACTTGTCTTTTGCCCCTTAGGTATTGGGGTTGTTTGAATAATTTTGTTTTTCTTTTGCCCTTTGGATGTTGGGGTTGTGGTTGATTGCTAACTTTATTTTAATCTTAATATTGTTGATAGCTATTCTGATGCCTCTTGGTCACTTATTCTTCTTTTTGTGCTTGAACGGAGTTGTGAGGTCAGGGTTCTCAGGGAAATGAATTTGCAGTTAGCCCAAGTGGCTATTGCCCATGTCTCGGTGGGTTGCAATTCTTGGGCTGCATTGGTATTTCATTATCAACCCGATACTGCATTGATTGACATACATTCCATTCAAGGGGTTTGTTTGGGTCAAAACTGTTCAGATGCCAGGAGACCACCCCGTTGGTCTCCAAGGCTGCTCAATATGCCATTGAACTTGATTTGATATGCTAGACTATTGATTTATACTTGTAAAAATTCCATAATTTGTTGATGACCAAATGGGTCTACATCGATTAGTGTGACTCATGCACTTGTATAAATTTTATAACTAAGTGAATCTATATCACTTGGTATGACTCATTCACTTATATAAATTTTATAACTAAGTGGGTCTACATTGCTTGGTGCGACTCATGCACTTGTATAAATTTTGTAACTAAGTAGGTCTACATCGATTGGTGCATATGGCCATGTATGAGACTTTAGCCCTTAAAAACGATTGAATTAGCCCAATCTTTCTTCATAAAATTTGTAGATATTTGTCTAAGATTTCTATATCACTTTAATTGGACCTCTATAACTCAAGATATCATTGAAATACTAAGAGTTATGCAACCTAAAATGAAAGTTGCACATGCTGACTTCGACTCAAAATTTGCAAACTAAAAAAAACTTGGATTTTGACAAGTAACCTCAATTTAGAAAGCTTAAAATGTCTACTTCAAATATTTAAAAGGTCAGATTCTCATTATAAAACTTTAAGGATGTCAAAATCTTTATTGAATCTCAAAGGTCAAATTAGCCCAACTCTTAAATTGCTCTTTAAGCTCTTATCTTCTCTTTCAACATGGAGTTTGTGTCTTGCCCTTTTCCATGATGAGATGAGCTCTTAACTTTAGGTCCTCACTTCTTGCACATCATCCTTAACTCCATGAAGAGTGTACCTACCAAAATAACATAGAAAAATGTAAAACACAACTAAAAACTAATAAAACCTAACAAAATACTATAAACACTTAAAATCCTGGACTCAATAAATTTAACCTAAAACATGTCAATATTCATTATTATCTTAGACTCTATACACATAAAAATTAACTAATAAGTGCTCAAAATCTAGTATTTTTTGCACTTATCAAGCAACATCTAGGTTAGGACGTAGACCGAGATAGGTACTGTGCAAACCTTCAAATGTTGCCATCTTGAGTCTAGTACCAGTCGAGTTCATATGGTCCTAGGTGGGATTGCCTTGTCTAGGGTGATGTCTTGATTGGGACAATGCTCAGGATTAGTACTGCCTCATTCCTTAATTTTAGGCAATTAAGTCTCGGGCTTGGTCTTGGTTGGGATAGAGTCGTGACTACCTACTACAATCATTGGAAGCTCCTCAACATTGGCATCCAAGACTCCTTTTTACTGCTCTAAATTTTCCATCGCAACACCATATTGTCCACTTCCTCTTTTTCTTCTTCTTGGACATGGCTCTTGTGGTTGAGGTCTTTATTCATTTAGGAGCCTAGTGAGCCTATACCCACTAAGAGTACTTTCCATAATCCCTATGTCAATGGTTTCTCTCCCCCAAACTCTCTCAAATGGCATATTATCTATATCAAACCCCATATAATGTGTAAAAGCTGTCATAAGTCCCCCTATTTTGAGCAACATCTTTAAGCTTTAGGGTAATAGCATGACATATATCAATTTTCCTATTGTTCACCATACAATAAAGGATTGATAGCTCAGTGTTCAGAATGACCGGATCTGCCTCTTTCCTCCCAAAAATTGTGTGCGCCATTAGACGGTGCACTTGCCTCAAAGCATGTGAATGAATTTTAGACTCTCTACATGTCCTAGCCTTATATGTTGCATGCCTATCACCCGATAGTTCTCTTTAAAACTCATCTTTATCAAAGACAATGTCAGCATCTTGATTCTTAGGAAATTCAAAGAAATCATTCAATTGAAATAGACCTAATTTGATGTCTTGATTCCCAAGCCTAAATGAAATGAACTTAGCCCCATCATCAAAATGAAAAGATGACAAAAATTCACATATTGGCCTAACGGATGTAGGATATACCCTAAGCATGAACGATTCCTACCTAACCCTTTGTAAAAGCATAGATACCTCATCTATCAACCCAACATGTGTTAAAGCATGCTTATTTGGGTATCTGTTTAGTTTGATTTTCCTATAAATTATGTCCTCATACTTCTTATGTTAAAGTTCATTAGCAAATGCAATGTTTTGAGGATAAATTTTAACCTCTTGATCTTCCTCCTTTCCCTGTAGATTATTAGAACTTCCTTCAAGTCTAGAACTTTTAGGAGGAGAGGCTGCATATTTTGCGACATGTGTTTTTGTTCTCACCATGATTGTTGCTTGATGTTGATGAAGGAATGAAGAATTTAAAGATGAAGGTTTGAGTTTGTGTGGATGTGATGAAGAGAAAAGGTAATTTGGTGATTTAGTAAGAAAATGAGAAGTTATAGAAGTGGTAGAGGGATTTTATATCGGAATTAAATGGGAAGAATGAAGAGTTGTGTCTTTTGAACACAAAATTCACTTCTTTAAAAGTGCAGAATCATGATGCATGGCTATGCACTTACTTTGATAGTGCTACTTAGAGTCCTTGCACTGCTGTACACTTTATGGTACACATCCATACCTGTGAGCACTTCTGACAGACCTCTAGGTGCATAACTGTGCACGACCATAACTGAGAGCTTGAGTTTTTTATTGGATGAGTGCATGACTGTGCATTTATTTAATTTTTTAGCCCACCTAGAGTTTTTTTCATGAATGGCCATGCACTTTTTAGTGCACGATTGCACATGTATATTTTGCTTTAAATATGAGTCAAAACATATAGCATTCAACACAACAAGCATTTCATATTTGACTTCACTTCAAATAACACTTAATTCCTATACTAATTTCTTAAGTTCATAATATGCAACATTCATTCAAGAAGCAATATCAATTCTCATTATAAGAAGCACAACAAAGTACAATAAAAATTGATTGAAAGCTTACTATCCTTTATGTTCATTGGCTTCTGACAATGTTACTTCTCTCCTTTCCTCTTTCTCTTCTCTAATGTACTTACTTACTTACAAAATTTCTGCATGAGGGGATTGTGAAACTAGAACATAAATGAAAAACTAAAAATACAAAAATTAAACTTGAAAGAAACGATAAGAAATTATACTCTACACTTGGTTGAGCTCCCAAGAAGCACTTATTTAAGAGGTCATAAGCTTGACCTTCTCGTGCTTCATTTGACAAAATCATTCAAGTAGGCAACATGATGAAACATATCACCCTTGTCTCCAAAATACTTATTCAGTCTCTAACCATTCACCTTGAAATTATTCCCTTGAGCACTAATCGATTTAACTGCTCCATATGGATATACTTTGGTCACAGTAAAAGGTCCTGACCATCTTGACTTTAACTTTCTTAGGAAAAGTTTGAGTCTTGAATTCAAGAGCAACACTTGATCACCACAATTGAACTCTTTCTGTTTTATATGTGCATTATGCCATTTCTTTATCTTTTCCTTATACAGTCTAGAGTTCTCATATGCCTTTTACCTGATTTCATTTAGCTCATTCAACTGTAGCATTCTTTTCTCATTTGCTTCCTTGAAATCATAACTTAGTGCTTTCACTGCCTAATATGCTTTGTGTTCTATCTCCACTGGAAGATGACAAGCTTTACCATACACCAATCGAAAAGGTGACATACAAATTGGTGTTTTGTAAGCTGTCCTGTAAGCCCATAAAAGTGTCATCAAGCTTTCTTGCCCACTCTCTTCTAGATTTCCCTATTGTTCTCTTTAAAATCTTTTTCAATTCCCTGTTACTGACTTCCACTTGTCCACTAATCTGAGGATGATAAGGGGTTGCTACCCTATGTCTAACCTCATACCTAGCTAACAATATTTCTATATTCTTATTACAGAAATGAGTACCTCCATCATTAATTATAATCCTTGGCATCCCAAATTGAACAAATAGTTTCTTAAGAAACTTGCACACAATTTTAGAATCATTATTGACACATGTTTGTTCTTTCACTCATTTAGACACATAATCAACACACAGAAGGAGATAATAGTTACCTTCTGAAGATGGAACAGGTCCCATGAAATCAATAGCCCAAACGTAAAAAATTTACATTTCTAAGATTCTTGTTTGAAGTATTTCATCCTTTTTTGATATGTTTCCACTGCGTTGGCAACAATCACAAAGTTGCAAAAAATCTCTAGCATCTTTGAAAATTGATGGCCATTAAAAGCCACTTTATAACACTTTAAATGTTATTATGTGGGGTCCATAATGTCCTCCACAAATCAAACCATGGAAATAGTGGAAAATAGACTACATTTCCTTATTAGGTACACATCTCTTGACAATGTCATTCCTGCATATCTTCTAAAGAAAAGGATGAGTCATGAATCAGTTTCTTTCTTTGCTGATTAGATAATTCTGGGGGTAACTTACCACTAGAAATAAAATTAGCAATATCAGCAAACCATGGTGCATCCATATAATTAAGAGTAAAGAGTAACTCATCTAGGAATGTGTCTTTGATTGTCTTATCAGCTGCTCTTTTGCTCTCTTCTCATTCTAATCTTGACAAATGGTCTACTACCACATTTTTTGTCCCTTTCTTATCTCTGATTTCTATATCAATTTCTTGCAACAATAGCACCCATCTTATCAACGTAGGCTTTGAATATTTATTTATGAGAAAATATTTCAAAGCTGAGTGATCTGTATAAACTAACACTTTTGAACCAAGAAGATATGATCTATATTAATCAAATGCAAAAATTACTGCTAGCATCTCCTTCTTAGTAGCAGCATAATTTATTTAAGCATTAGATAAAGTTTTGCTTGCATAATAGATCACATGAATCTTTTTATCTTTTCTTTGTCCTAGTATTACTTCAATGGCATGATAACTAGCATCACACATGAGCTCAAATGGTAAGCTCCAATCTGGTGCTATTATAACTAGTGTCGACACAAGTGCCTTTTTTAGCCTATTAAAAGCAATTTTACAAGCATCAGTGAAAATAAAAGGTGCATCTTTTTCAAGTAATTGACAAAGAAGTTTAGAGATTCTAGAAAAATCCTTTATAACCGCCTGTAGAATCCTGCATGACCCAAGAAACTTCTTACTCCTTTGACATTGGTTAGGTATTGCAGCTTCTCATAATGTTTACTTTAGCTTTATCTACCTCTATGCCCTTGCTTGAAATCTTATGCCCTAGCATAATACCTTCTTCGTTCATGAAGTAACATTTTTCCTAATTCAAAACTAAGTTTGTCTCTTCATATATGGCAGGCACTTTATCCAAATTTTTTGAACATTCCTTAAAAGAATTTCCATACGTTGAAAAGTTATCTATAAACACTTCCATGATTTCCTCAACTAAATCTACAAAGATAGCCATCATGCACCTCTGAAATATTGCAGGTGCATTACACAAACTAAATGGCATTCTCTTATAAGCGAATATGTCATAAGGATAAGTGAATGTAGCCTTTTCCTAATTTTCTGGAGCAATGGCTATTTGATTGTACCCTAAGTAACCATCTAAAATATAGTAAAATGCATGCCTAAAAATTCTTTCTAGCATTTGATCAATAAATGAAAGCGGATAGTGATCCTTTTTAGTGGCTACATTCAATTTTCTATAGTTTGTACATACTCGCTAACCGCTCACAACTCTAGTAGGAATTAAATCTCCCCCTCATTTTCTATTATTGTCATGCCTCCTTTTTTGCTACACATTGAATGGGGCTAACCCATGAACTGTATGAAATGGGGAATATAAACCCTACATCTAATAATTTAAGCACCTCTTTCTTAATTACTTCCTATATGTTTGGGTTTAGTCTCCTCTGCCTCTTAATGGTGGTTTTGTGCTCATCCTTCATAAGTATTTTGTGCATACAATATTAAGGAATTATACCCTTAATATTTAAAATTTGCCACCCCAAAGCATGCACTCTCTTTTTCAATAACTGTTCTAGTGCACTCTCTTATTCCTTACTAAATTTGGATGAAATGATGACATGTAATGTTTGGTTCTCACCCAAATAAGAGTATCTCAAATTAGGTGGTAAAGGTTTCAATTCTCACCGAGGTAGTTTCTCAACAGAAGGAGGAATAAGTTTTGTGTTTAGAGGCACCTCAATTTTTTGCATTTGGTTTGAGTGTTTAAAGGATTCTTTTTCTAAAGTTGGTACCTGCAAACACATCTCTAATTCCTCTAACTCATAAGATTTTGCCAACCTCCCTTGTTGGACTTCATTCACAATATCATCAACCACATTGATGAAGCATAATATTTATTATTTATTTATTCTTTACCACTTAGTTTGATGATAATTTTTATGATATTATGAGCTAATTAATGTGTTTTTTGAATTAGGAGTTAAAATTGAGGCATTAAGCAAAATGTGCAATTTTCAGCTAATTGGCATATTTGACCTCTGAGTTTCGGTGAAGGTTTTGGTGTACCTAGAATCTCTAAACGTGAAAGTGGCCTTCTAGGAAAATGAAGTGGACTTCTTAAGGTTTTTGAATTGACTTATACATCAAGATCAAAGCTCATTTGCATTGTCAAAATTTTGGCCGAAGTTAGAAAATGCAGATTCATCATTATATTGCGCAGATGTTAGTAATTGGGCCATATCTTGGGCTACAAAGGTCCAATTCAGGTGATTCAAGGCTTTGTGGAAAGCTAAGACCTGAGGATATAATTCTTATGTAGAGTTTAACTTTAAATTTGAAATCAATTAGTGCCAAATGCCTATCTCAAGTTACTATTACTATAGGAAGTAGACAGAGATAAAGATAGGAGTTATTGTTTGTAACATTTTGGGAGTTTTTTTTAAAAGGGCTTAAGAGTGATTTTTAATAAAAAGGAGAGTAATGTAGATAAATAGTTAAGGGAGTTAATGTTATTAATGTCCTGATGTTTTAAAAGAGAGGGTGAGAGTGCTTTTCAAAGGGAGAATAAAACTGAATAAGAAGACTGAGCTTTTAGGAGAAGATGTATTGCTAGATTTTCTTATTCAATTCAAGGGGATTTTGAGCCCTAACTCAAGTTAATGGTGCTTTCTTTTTAGTAACATTATTTCTTTCTTTTTCCTTTTAAGAAATTTTTAATGTTATTCTGTTCTTAATGTGAATTGATATTTGGTTTGTTGATTTAAATAAGGCCTGTTGCTAGATTAAAAAATTAGATTACGTAATTGATCCATTTTCTGAATCTTTAAGTAGCAAAATAGAAAAATAGGATTATGGACAAGCTTTCTTATTATTTCTATAAATAACAGAACTTAAGTTAAACATCCAAACTTATGCGAGAGTTGTTTAATTCAATTTACGTCCTTTGTTCTTAATGCTACCAATATATTAAACCTAAAGAGCTTATTTTAGGTTGTAAATTTGTTAGATTCTAATGAGAGCTTATTCATTAGAATAAGAATTAAGGGAAAATTTCGGGTAATAGAGCTAATTATTACCTAGAATTATTAGTTTCTTGGGAAGGGAAGGAGTTATCACTATTAATTAAACTTGTCGCTTGTAAGGTGAAATTAATTGAGAACTAAGTTTTTATTCATTACACTTTTTTTTTTAATTTGATTTAGTTTAGTTTGGAATTTAAACCCCCCCCCCTTTCTTTTCGTTTTTCATAATCAATTTTCAGTTAGGATTTATTCAACATTAGAGTTGTTAATTAAATTAATTAAATTTTGCTACACTTATATGTAGGATCGACCTCTGCTTATCCTATCTACAGTTTTGTAATTAGCATATTTAGAGTAATTAAATTTTGGTGTTTATGATGCATATTAAAGTTTTTGGCACCATTATTGGGGAAGTGTGTCATTTAATTAATTTAATTTAATTTTCTTTTTATTAATTTTTTTGTTTTTAGTCAAAGAAATAAAAATAAATAAAATAAAAAATTTTAATAAAAAATTTCGTCTATTTAATTTATCTTTGCAACTTTTTAATTATTTTAAGTTATATAACTAGATCTTCTAACTCTGGTGAATTAACTTTTGATCCAGAAATTGAAAAGACAACACAAAGGTTGAGAAAAGAGACTGGGGAGGCTAGATAGATTACTAGAACTCGAGCTATGACTACTAAAATTAAACAAGCTTCACCTAGTTTAAAGTTGTTGAATTAGGCTTCAGTTATACATCAAGTGAATCGGATATTGAGATTGAGGAGGTGGTTGCTTAGAATCAAAACAATAGGAGGACTTTGAAGGAGTTGGCTGCTCTTAATCTAAATCAACAATTGTTGTGCATTAAATATCCTAATATGGATGTAGGTTTTGAATTGAAATCTAGATTAATTCATTTGCTTCCTATAAATAAACATCTTAAGGAAATCCATGTAGTTTGCTCAAACATGAAACCAACTGCTATGACTGAGGAGCAAATTATATTGAGAGCTTTTCTATTTTCACTGGTGAATGAGGCAAAAGATTGGGTGTACTACCTTCCTTTAGGATCCATTACAACATGGAATGAGTTGAAAAGATTATTTTTGGAGAAATATTTCTTATCTTTTAGAGCTACAAATATAAGGAAGGAAATTTGTGGCATTTGTCAACTTAGTGGAGAGACACCCTATGAATATTGGGGAGATTTAAGAAGCTGTGTGCAAGTTGTCCATATCACCAGATAAGTGAATAGCTGCTGATTCCATATTTTTATGAGCATTTATTAACAATGGACAAAAATATGATGGATGCAGCTAGTAGAGGTGCATTGGTGGACAAGACTCCTGAAGCAGCCAAAAATTTAATTTACAATATGGATGCAAATTCCCAATAGTTCGGAATAAGACATCATCTCAGCTAGAAAAAATTATAAGGTAAGTACTTCTTCCCTTTAACAATAGATTTCAGATCTTACCTCTCTTGTTCATTAAATGGCACTAGGAAATATGCGATAAGTAAAGGCATATGGCATATGTGCAACAACTTGTCATCCAACCGATGCATGTCCAGTTCTTCAAGAGGAGTAAGTAAATACTGTAGGAGGTTTTTCAAGATAGCCTAGACGATATGATCCCTATTATAATACATATAATCCTGGGTGGCGAGATCATCCTAATCTAAGCTATAGAAATAGGCAAGCAGGATTTCAGCAAAACCAGCAGAATTATCAGTCGAAATAAGCAGTCCCTTCTAACTCAGGTACATCATTGGAAGATATGTTTAAAACATTCTTGACTCACACTCAGCAATTTTAGTAAGAGACAAAGTCCAGCATCCAAAATTTGGAGAATCATGTGAGTCAGTTAACTACAATAGTGAGCAAATTGTTAGCTCAAGGTTCAGGAAAATTTCCCTCTTAGTGAACCCAAAAGAGAATGTAAAGAAATGGGATGCAGTTGGAACCTCTAATAAATAAAAAGAAACCAGTTGTGATTGAAGATAAAATTGAGGAAGATGTAGAGATTACCCAGCCTAAAATAAATTATAATCCTTCTCTGTCAACTAAAGTTAACCCTCTTCCCTTTCCTACCAGGTTAGCATGGTCCAAGAAAGAAAAGCAAGAAAAAGAAATTCTAGATACATTTCACAGAGTAGAAGTGAATATACCTCTATTAGATACAATCAAGTAAGTGCCAAGATACGCCAAATTTCTTAAGGAGTTATGACCATCGAAGTGAAAATTAAAAGGTAATGAGAAAATATATGTGGGGGAAAATGTGTTAGCAATTATTCAAAGAAAACTTCCTCCCAAGTGCAAAGATCCAGGTATAATTACCATCCCCTACAAAATAGGTAATGGAAGATTTGAAAGAACCATGTTTGATTCTGGGACTTCCATTAGTGTTATGCCATTATTTATGTATAATTCTTTGAATATAGGACCTTTGAAAGAAACTAGTGTTCCTTTACAATTAGCTGATCGTACTAATGCTGACCTGGAAGGGGTAAGTGAGCATATGTTAGTGCAAGTTGATGGCCTAGTGTTTTCTATGGATTTTTATATGGTATATATGGGTGATGATACTTCCCCTAATCCTGTATTAATTGTATTAGGGAGGCCATTCTTGAGGACTACTAGAGCAATTATTAATTATCATAAGGGTAATTTGACAATGGAATTTGATGGTGAAAAAATTCAATTTAATATTTATGAGGCCATAAAATACCCTAATGAAGATCATTATATGTTTTCAATCAATGTTGTTGACTCTTTAGTGCAAAAAGTTTTTGATTTGACAAGCAAAGATGATTTAGATGTTGCAATTGCCAACCATCTTCAATTAGAAAAACATGAAGAAATTAAGCTAAAGGAGGAGTTGAGAGTGTGGTTGCTTTACATTCTTTGCCAGTGATTTCAAATAAGTTTGTAGTTTTATCTATTCAACTACCAAATACTTACAAGAAACTTTTGCCTTCTTTTGTGTAGGCCCCTACTTTAGAGCTGAAGTCATTACCCGCCAACTTAAAGTAAGCATATTTGGGAGAGAATGAGACACGGCTAGTTATTATCTCTAATCAGGTGAGTAAAGTGCAGGAAGAGAAAGTATTGTGAGTGCTTAGAGAGTATAAATTGGCAATTGGTTGGACATTTGTAGATATTAAAGGAATTAGCCCTGCTATGTGTATGCATTGCATTCTGTTAGATCATGGAGCCAAAACAGTCAGGGAAGCTCAATGCAGATTGAATACACCAATGATGGAGGTAGTGAAACAAGAGATTCTAAAATTACTTGATGCAGGTATCATATACCCAATTTCTAATAGTAAGTGCGTAAGTCCAGTACAAGTTGTTCCCGAGAAATCGGGCATCCCAGTAGTTCAGAATAATGATAATGAGTTAGTGCCAACATGTGTTCAAATAGGATGGAGGATGTGTATTGATTATAGGAAGTTGAACGTTATAACTTGTAAAGATCATTTCCCCTCCTTTTATTGATCATAAATGTTAGAGAGATTAGCTGGTCATGTTTTTTTATTATTTTCTTGATGGCATTTCAAGTTATAATCAAGTGCCAATAGCATTAGAGGATCAAGAAAAGACTACATTCACTTGCCCATTTGGTACCTATGCTTATCGGTGAATGCCATTTGGCTAGTGCAATGCCCTAGCAACATTTCAACAATGTATGGTTAGTATATTTTTTGAATATGTAGAGAGCATTATAGAGGTATTCAAGGATGATTTCAGTGTCTATAATGATTCTTTTGATAAATGTTTAGATAAACTTACACTGATTTTGAAGAGATGTGTAGAAAACAATCTTGTTTTAAATTAGGAAAAATATAATTTTATGGTAAAGCAAAGTATAGTTTTAGGGCATGTTGTGTCAGCAAGAGGAATTAAAGTAGATAAGTCTAAGATAGATGTGATTTCTACTTTCCCTTACCCTACAAATGTGCAGGAGATTTGATCTTTTATTGGACATGCAAGTTTTTATCATAGATTTATCAAAGACATTTCAAAAATTGCGCTACCCTTGTGTAAGTTATTGAAAAAAGATGTACCATTCAGTCTTGATGAAGAGTGTAAGACTGCTTTTAATAAGCTTAAGGAACTTTTGACATAAGCACCTATAATTCAGCCACCAAATTGGGGGTTGCCATTTGAGATTATGTGTGATGTAAGTAATTATACAATACGAGTTGTTTTGGGACAAAGAGTTGGAAAAGCTATCCATGCCATATATTATGCCTCAAGAACTTTAAATGCTACCCAAATCAACTACTCCATAACTAAAAAAGAACTTTTATCTGTTATTTTTGCTTTAGAAAAATTTTGATCTTATTTGCTTAACACTAAAGTTATAATTTTTTCTGATTATGCAGCTCTTAGGTATCTATTAATGAAGAAATAGGCCAACCTAAGACTATTAGATTTTTATTGCTACAAGAATTTAATATAGAAATTAAAGACAAGAAAGGAGTAGAGAATTATGTAGCTAATTAATTAAGCATGTTAGTACGTGGAGAAGATGACCTACCATTTCTTGAGACATTTCCAGATGAGCAACTATTTTCTATTAATAAGGCTATCCCATGGTATACAAATATTGTTAATTATTTAGTTAGTAAGGTGCTACCTTTTAATTTTTCTAGGGCTCAAAAGGAAAACGTGTGCCTGAAACTAAATTTTTATCTATTTTATTTTTTTGTCATTCTTATGCATGTGGAGGTCACTTAACAGCTCGTAAAGTCTTGGAATGTGGATTTTATTGGCTTAGTATGTTTAAGGATGTTTATCTATTCTGTAAGTCATGTGAAAATTGCAACGAACAAGTAATATAACCCAAAAAAATCAAATGCCACAAACTCCTATTTTAGTTTTGGAGATTTTTTATGTTTGGCGCATTAATTTTATGGGACCATTCCCTTCTTCTTTTGGTAATGTTTAAATTCTTTTGGTTGTTGATTATGTTTCTAAATGGGTGGAAGCTAAACCCACTAGGACTGACAGTTCCAAAGTTGTTGCAGATTTTGTTAAATCTAATATTTTTATTAGGTTTGGAGTTCCAAAGGCCATTATTAGTGATTAAGGCACTCATTTTTAAAATAGGCTAATGGAAGACTTTTTTTAGAAATATAATATTGTTCATAAGGTTTCTATGGCCTATCATCCTTAGAGTAGTGGCCAAGCTGAAGTATCCAACCAAGAGGTCAAGACCATTTTAAAGAAAAGAGTCAAACCAAATAAGAAGGATTGGAGTTTGAGATTGGAGGATGCACTATGGCCATATAGAACAGTGTACAAAATGCCAATCGGCCTGTCACCTTATAGATTGGTGTATGGCAAGCCATGTCATCTTCCAGTGGACTTAGAGCATAAAGCTTTTTGGGTGATTAAGAGGTGCAATACGAACTTGGATGAAGCTGGTGTGCATAGGAAATTATAGCTGTAATAGTTGGAAGAATTGACAAATGAGGCTTATGAGAGTTCTATTATATATAAAGAGAAAACAAAGGCCTTTCATGACAAGATGATTTCTAGGAAGCATTTTATTGTGGGATAAAAAGTTCTCTTGTATCATTTTAGACTTAAGCTATTTCCTAGTAAGTTGCATTCTTATTAGGTTGTTCCTTTTGTTATTACTAATGTTTTTCATCATGGTTCAGTGAAATCAAACGTTCGAGAATAGGGAAGGTCTTTAAAGTAAATGGACATTGACTTAAACCTTTCTATGAAAGTTTTCAAGTACAAAACATTAAGCTCGTGGATTGGAGGACCCTAGCTATTCAAGTGGTGATGCTATGTGGGAAGCAACCCAAGGGGAGTATTAGTTTGCATTCTTTTATCTTCTTTTATTTATTTATTTCAGTATTAAACTTAGGTAGTTTGCCTTTTTCCTCTTCTTAACATTTGGGCACATTGAGGAAAATGTAAGTTTTATGTATGAGGGAGAGTTTTAGGTAGTAGAGTATGCATTTATGTTATATGTGAGTGGTTTTATTGCTATTTTTGTGGTTTTTATGTTATGTTATTTTTTTGTCATTTATCATGAATGTCTTGTCTACATATGTTTAATTTAGTTTTTTATGGATATATTTATTTAGCTTATGATGTTAGCAATTATTTTATAAATTAGAGTACAATATATTTGTCTCTTTATTACTAATTGAAGTAATATGTCATCAAGGGTAATATGAACTTAGTGTCAAAGCATGATTGAGGAGTGTATAACAAATTCTTAAACTGTCTTTCTTAAGCTAGTCCTAAA
>CATIWM010132133.1:0-13736 GCA_949671775.1 Mallotus repandus | reverse complement strand
ACACTATCAAACTCAAAAACAGTAAATGGAGTTATTACAGACACAAGAAAGCAAATTAAAGAGCAAAGTCTCACAAAATTGGATAAAGATTTCTTGTCAATCAAAACAAGAATCTTAAAGGGACACCTGTAGAGCTGAAATTTCCTTGAACTTGATGGCTGAAAATGGTGTTTTATTGTGCAGGTTCACTATCTCTTTGATCTGATAAGCCAGGGTTTGAAGATCATATTCAGAAGGTTGGTAATGGACGATCATGCCCAAAAGTCCTGCAGCATTTTTCAGAATATAGTCTAAAACATCGATGCCGTTAATGTCCTTATACAGCTGCACTTCCACCATCTCAAGGCCATTGATGACGCGTAAAACTTCAGATTTAGAAGACTTATTTTTGGCTGGCAAACGGTAGGAGTCTGTTGACTGGAAAGGCAAGTTTGAAATTATTAATGAGTCATTTAGATGATTAGAACACAATCCTATGTGGTAAAATTCAGATTTGAAGTATATGAAAAATATTTACGTACCTTGTAGCATTCCAAGACCAATATTTTCAAATTTGGCATTTTTTGGAGGATGCTGCAAGAGTTGAAGAACTTGCATTTGTTGGAAATCAGAAGGTGAAATGAATGGAGATTTGAGAAGATGGGAACCCGAAATTTCCTCACAGCTAGATACTGCATTAATCGGTGGTTTTTATCAGTCCATAAATCTATATGTTGGCAGTGAAAATAGAATGCTTTTATTATTAGCTAAAAATTGAATATTACCTGTGCTAGCAAACCATTGAGTGTCAACCTTTTTGCATGTCTGATGCTACGAAAAAGGAGCTTCAGATCCTGCTTTGTTCTTCTTCCCCTTTTGAAAGAATGTCTACCCTTGTACATTGACACCTCAGATAAAGAATAGAGGCTACCTAGAGAACAGTTCTCAAGCACTGTCCCCCGCAAGATAAAATTTTGAAGCCTTGGAACTTGGAGATCCAAAAAAGGCTTCTGCCTTGTGTCCACAAGGTTAACATCAAGAGTTACAAGATTTGGTGCTTTTATCCTATAATCGACAACATGGCTCCCATCTAACAAGATATCAAGAACTAATCTCTCTAGAGAAGAACTCTTCATAGGAAAATGGTAGTGCCCGTGTAAATGTTCAAGTATCAGTTCTTTTAAACTTGGACAAGCCTCAGATATCCACAAGCCAAATGCTCCTAGAATTTTACAGTTGGAGAACTTCAGAAATTTAAGATTTCTAAAACCCTTATCAGGTTGCAAGCATTCAATCTTTTCCTCTCCTTCTTCATTGTGAACAACATGTGTAAGCAAAGGCGTCTCTATACCACTCAGATTAATATACTCCATAGATTGGTTCAAGAACACTTCTTTGGGCACAACATAAGTGAAATTATTATTGGGAAGCACATCCATAATAAGAACCTTCAGGTTTAAAAAGGAGGATTTTTTGAGCCACCAATCTAGCATAGTCTTTTCTACCTGAAGATTGTTGGAGGTAAAATGCCAGTTCAGACTTAAAATATCAATTTTCTCATCCAAAGCCTTGAATTTCTTTTCAATATTTTCATAGCTTCCTTCTCGCAAATCAACAGAATTGATATCTAATGCCACAATTGGAAATGTTTCACAAAGTTCTTTGAATTCAAGAGAGACAGCCTTACACCTGACAATGTCTTTGATGGGCAAAAAGGAAAGAACACTGTGAAAGGGGTCTTTACCCATCCCCAAAATGCCCATGATTGATCGTTATAGTCCAAAAGATTCCGCAGGAACTGGAAGATGCTAAACCGATGAGTTTCAAAGCTTCTCAAGATATGAAGGTAAGCTTTCTTGAAAACTAAGGAAGTGGGCTATCTGGGTAGCCTAAAAATGGAGAATTAATTAAGTGAGTAGAAAGTGAAGTTTCAAGCATTTAGGTAACTGAGAAAGTGGAGTGAATTTTAGGGTTTATAAAGAAATGGAGGACCGAAGAGAGCTGCAGGTTTTCTTTCTTGATTTTAGCCGCAGAGTGTTGTGGGAAGCCAGAAATGTAGAATTAAAGCCACAATAAGATTGTGGATTTTCTTGGATTCTGGGAATGGAAGAGAAAGAGAGAGCCTTATGGTGGCGGATATGGCAAAATTACGGTATGTGTTTTGATGAGGCAATGAGACTTATGGTGGACGGAAGGTGCAGGCTGCTTTTCTGAAAGGTTTTTGTAAGTGTTTTTTTTTTTTTGAAAGGAGGTTTTTGTAAGTTTTTAGGGGTAAGAGAAGAGGAGAGAATTAAGTAAAGCTGGAGTGACGACGTAGAGGCCAAGTTTGAACTATAAGTAGACAATTATACCCCTCCTGCCAAAATTTATTTTTCTTTCTAGAGCAACCAAATTAGAGAAATTTTACAATGACGCCATGGGTACTTTTGTCCATGTGACTTGGAAGTTTTGTTAGCGGTAACGAGTGCCCGCTTACGAACACAAACATCTGGTCATTCGATTCCAATTATCACTTCCATGCAGGAAACTGGGAATAATATTTGTGCAATTACTCTTTAAACCTTTTTGTTTTTTTAAATATTTTTTAATTAGAATAAAAATTTTATAAAAAAAGTTGTTAAGTACGTAGTTACATATTTCTTCTCAAAAAAAAAAAGTACGTAGTTACATATTTAGAATTATAAAAGCATAGCACTAATATAATATTAAAATTGAAATAAAGGGATATGGCCAAAAAAAAAATTGAAATAAAGGGAACTAATCCTCAATTTCAACAAGATTTTATTTTCATTATTTCTCAATTATTTATTTATTTTTTACTCTTATTTCTATGTGTCTATGAAAAAAATATTTAAATCGTTTAATTCCATTAAATTTAGAAATCTATCATTAATATTTATATAATTAGTAATAGATTTAGAATTTGATTATTTATTAATAAATAATTATTTATAGGTCATGTATATTAAATTAAAATTAACAAATTATTGCCCCATTCTAATAAATTTAAAATTTTATCATTTATTATAAATAGTTATTAATTAGTCATATTAAATGTATAAATTGTGATTTCATGAATTAAACGTACAAATCAACAAAATTCCGAAAGTAATCGGATGGTTGTCACACCTTTGATTCTCTTAGCTAAATCATTTTGCATTACTTGATGTACAATGCAGCCGATGACTTTCTACATTGGCTCGTCAGAAGTGGCGTTAAGGCCACATCAATATTAATTTGTTAAAGCCAGATCTAATTATTATTATTTTTATTCATATATATTAGAAAGAATAAACACCTGACTTTTTCATTTTTACTATTTTACTGTTTAAATAATTTTTTTATTTGAATTCATAAATTTTTTTTAAAATATTATTTCTAACAGATTTTATAGGTTAAGATGTTTATTTGTCATAAATTTATTTAAATACTTTTTTTTATATTAAGTTTATTTTTATTTTTAATTTAAAATTTTTATTTTGTCACTTACATATATTTAATTTAAAAGAAAAATATATTAAATATTATTAAAAGAAAATAAAAATTAAACTATTATTATTGAAAAATAAAAATAAAACAAAAATAATAAATTTATTTTTAAATTTACTTGAAAGAGTGAAAAGAAAAATACAATTTAGCTAAAATAAAAAATACAAGTAAAAGTTTACTTATTATAATTAAAAATAAAAAATAAATTATTTTTTAATGAATAAAAATTTTATTTAACTAAAATCATGAATAAAAAATTAAATTCAACCACTACAATTAATAAAATAAAATGAAAAAGAAAAATATTTAATTTTTCAATTTAATATGATAAATAAAAAATATTTTTTTCATTTCTAATAGTTTTTTAAAATAATTAGAAAGAAAAAAATAAAATTTAATATAAAAGAAGGGCATTTAAATCAATTTACTATTTAAATAAGATACATAAACACTTAACATGTAAAACCTGCTAAAGAAACCATTTTAAAATTTTTTTGCAAATCCAGACACTCAATTATAAAAAAAAAAAATATATTCAAATGCCAAATTGGCAAAAGTGAAAAAGTTCGAACACCATTTTCAATTTAATATGATAAATAGAAAATATTTTTTTCATTTCTAATAGTTTTTAAAAATAATTAGAAAGAAAAAAAATTTAATATAAAAAAAGGGCATTTAAATCAATTTACTATTTAAATAAAACACATAAACACTTAACATGTAAAACCTGCTAAAGAAACCATTTTAAACTTTTTTTTGCAAATCCAGACACTCAATTGTAAAAACGAAAAACTATTCAAATGCCAAATTGGCAAAAGTGAAAAAGTTCGAACACCATTTATTTTTTTATCCCTATTAAAAATTTTTATATAAGTCTCTTTAATTATTTTTTTGGAATAAATTGTCAATTACTTTTTCAAAGGAAATAACTAAATAAAAAAATCAAATATGTTACTTAATTATGTAAAAGGTTATTTTTCTTCTTCTTCTTCTTATTATTATTATGTTTTAATTTATTTCAACTTGGCACAATTAAATATGCATCTTTCAATTTTCTTAAAAAAAAAAATACATATCGTCACTTATGTAGCCTAATGGTCAAAGCATAGATTGAAGGTGTGGGTTCAATTCTCCTCAATGCTCCAATATTATTATCCAAGTCTAGAATGAGGGCCCAACACTCTAAAGTCCATGAAAAAATTTAAATCCATATGGAAAAATATAATCTACCTTACTCTTAAAAAGGAAAACTAGTCCTATAAGGACAAAGATTATCAATAATGTAAGTCCAAATACAATCAGGTTAAAGCTATATATCTCATTATATATACCTATTATCTATTCTCAATTTATTCATTCTCTACATTTCATTCAGTCTATATATTCTCTCACATATACAATACTCACTTAAGCATCAGAGTCCTTGTGGGAGAAATCCCATTAGTTCATCTAATTCTTCTTGTGTGTACAAATTCAAAGGATTTGTGAACAAGTTATCAAGTGACACCGTCTATGAAAAATCATCCTTCGAATTAAAGATTGATGTGTCTTAAAAGAAGCCTCAATGTCATATGCTCTGCCTTCTACAACACAAGAAATTCCTTCAGGAATGGGCAATATCTTGTCGCCTATTAATTAAACAACACTGAACTCTCAAACTGGCGGAATGACTCAACCAATGGCATCCACGGAACTGATCACTCCATTGACCAATTTGCCTTTCTGGTCGGCTTCCTAAGTGGTACCGGTCATATGGGCGTACAATAAAGACTCGGCGTCCACCAGCACTATACACGTGCTCGGTTCAATACTCAACACTACGTGTGCTTGGTACTATGCATTCCTACAACACTCTAAGCGTGCTTGATTTAATACCTAACACTATGCATGCTCAGCACTACGCATCCCCACCAATACTCTACACGTGCTTGGTTCAATGCACATCATTATGCATGCCCACAAGCACTCTACGTTTGCTTGGTTCAATACTAAGCATTATGTATGTTTGGCACCATGTGTGCCTACCAGCATTCTACGTGTGCTTGGTCTAATACTCATAAGCACTGCAAGTGTTCAGGCTTATAAGAAGCTTAACATCAGTGTATATGCAAAGGATAACATAAAGATCAACATCACTTCATATCAATTGGACTTAAATATCTGAGCAACATGTGGGGGACTCTTGATACCCCAATATCATTTTTCAAGTCTAGAATTAAAGCCCAACACTCCAAAGCCCATGGAGAAGTTTAAATGCATAAGGAGAAAGGTAATTTACCTTACTCTCAATATGGAAAACTAGTCTTGCAAGGATAAGGATTATCAATAATGGGAGTCCAAATTCAATCAGGTTTGATCTATATATCTCTCTAATCTCTTCTCAATTTATTTATTCTCTACACTCTATTCACTCCATATATTCTCTCACATATATAATACTAACTTAAGTATCAGAGTCCTTATATATGGGAGAAATCCCATGAGTTCACCTTATTATTCTTATGCGTATAGATTCAAAGAATTCGTGAATAAATTATCAATCCACTCTTCCTGCGCTTCACCCTTGAATGTGGCATGTAATAACCAGTAAGTCCAAAAAAACACATATAATGTATATCTTATATAGATTATTAAATTGTAAGTAAATTATAAAAAAATATAGATTATTGAAAATTTCAAAGCCTTTTTTGAGATTTTGATTCTATATACGAGGGACATAAGACGTTATTGATCAATTATATATATATAAGTTCAATCATTGTATGATTCTTATATAATGAAACCACTTTCTACATCGAAAGCAACATCTTCTATAGTAGTAGTAGTAATAATACACCATGTGTATTATATTCTATGATTTAATTTATAATTTATATTTAATGTTTTTTGTTTACATCAAATATACATTACACTTTAAAGTTAACTTTACAACACATAATTTCAATATTTTATTTAATCAATAAAAATGGGCTATAAATTCTGAAGTAAATAATTTTTTTTTTATTTTTGGTGATATTATTACTAGCCAAGAAACCTAGCTAGTTTGAATTTTAAGTGGATAGACATATATGCCTTCCCCAATAAAAATTTGGGAAGTTTTTTTATCATTTTTAAGATTTTGACTTTGCATACAACCAAAAGACGCATATACTTTATTGATGTACGTACATTTAAACAATAAAACTATTAAGTTTTTATAGTGGAAGTTATGCATATGGACGAGTCAAATCCTCTAGCCCGATACTTGGACGTCCAATAGATTGAGGTCGATCAAAGAGGGAAATGTGCTGCTATCTAATAGAAAAAGCAATTCAAAACATCCAAGGGTGGAAAACAAAATTTCTAACGCAGGCTGGGAGAGATGTCTTAGTTAAGGCGATATTGCAATCCATCCCTGCATATATACTAGAACAATTGCTCAATAGATTATAGTGGTCCCAAGATGATGAGAAGAAGACAATCCATTGGGTAGCTTAGGGAAAACTTACAAGAAACAAGAAAGATGAAGGCTTGGGATTTAGAGAGATGCAAATCTTCAACAAGGTCTCCTTGCAAAGCAGTGTTGGAGATTAATCAGAAATCCAAACCTACAAAGTTCAAGATTATTGAAGAGCCTTTATTTTCCTCACTTAACACTTCTAGAGGCAAGAAAATGCAAAAAGCCTTCATGAATATGGGGAAGTTTGTTACTCGGTAGAGACATGTTAAAGGAGGGGAGTAGGTGGAACATATTAACAGGTAACTAAATCCATATCTGGCATGACAATGGGTTCCAGGGTTAGAAAAATTTATGATCAGCTCCTTTGGACCTCCTAGAAAATGTTATCATCTAGTTTGTGATTTGATTGACCCGCAGTAGCACAGTTGGGATGAGAATGTTATGGGATAACTATTTAATCAAGAAGGGGCGGTAGCTGTAGAATAGATCCCCATCACTGGAGGAAGAAGAAGTGATAAGTTAGTGTGGCATTATAATAGGAAAGGGAGGTACATTGTGAAGTCAGGCTACAACATGCTTAAAAGTAGAGAAAATAAAAATCAAAAGGTGATATTGCCACTTTCTTCCTTAAGTCCAAACAAGAAGGTATAGAAATCTATATGGACAATGCAAGCTCTGGAGAAAATAAAATTTTTCATATGGTGATGTGTGAATGACTCCATAGCTACCAAAAGCAATTTGACTTATAGGGGTTATGGGAGGGAAGCGACCTACCAAATATGCAAAGAAAAAGAGGAAACTATCGAGCATCTCATATTCTTATGCCCATAAGCAAATTAGTGTGGTTCGGTTCAAATTTCAGTTACAAATCATCTGAGAGGGGATTTTAGTCCTTTGGCACATAGTGGTCAGAAGTAGTGGAGATGTTTAAACATGATTGAGGGGATAAGAGAATAGAGCTTGTAGTGAGCATATGTTGGCAACTGTGGAAGCAAATTAAGAAACATAAATTTGCTTGAAGGAGAAAAGAGCGACCCAAAAAGAATAATAAAGAAAGCTCAGCACCAATGGATAGAGTGGAACCATAGTGATGAAGCAATGAGCTCAAATCAAAGTCGAACATAAGACTAAAACAAGACATGAAAACTCCCAGGCAAAAATGAACTGAATATAAACTGCGATGCAACTTATGAAAGAGATAAAAAAGAGGCCCAAACAACGTTTATATGCAGAAATAACAGAGGTGAAATTATACATACAATAGTGAGGAAAATGAAATGCTCCTCTCCACTGGTTGGAAAAACACTTGCAATCCGAGAAGCCATTAGATTTGCAAAATGCAGAAACTTGAGGAAAGTTAAAATTGAGTTAAATGCTCAAGTGGCAGTTCAGGCTATAGGATCAAAACCTGATGATGTCCAATGGGAAATCAGAACCATTATTGAGGAAATACAATAAGTCAATAGGGAGATAGGATAAAATGCAGTAAATATAATCTTATTTATTGCTTATATTTTAAAATTGATGAGTTTCATCTAAATTTCTTAGAGTTAAATATGCCCTTTTGCACATAATGTTTACACCCGCTCTAATAAGTTTCCCTTTGGGAATTTATAATCTATTATTGCATGGTTACTAAATTTGTTATTAAGTTGAATTTTTACCTTATTTTTTCATTTGTATATCTCTACTATGTGAAGCAAGCTAGAATACATCATTTTGATACAGAACTCTTTGCGGATGCATTTGGACCCAAGTAGAAGAGGAAATGCCTAAAGCTTTTGGTAGCAGATTATGAGTCTTTACTTAAGAAAGCTGATGGTTATCAGGGTAAATGAGATTGATTGGTTGTCTTTTCTTTTTCTCTTTTATGTCTTAGAGTGTGTGCATGTACGTGGAGAAGTACAGGGTTGGCCTTTTTATTGTGTAGTTGTATCTGATTATGGATGTTTTTCTTTTAATTGTATTCATTGATTTCAATGTATAAGATTACTGATAGGATAAAGAGATATGGTGTGCTAAATTTTTTAATAGAAGGTCATATTCCACTGAAGATTTTTCAAACAACAATTAAATTTTTTGGTCACTCTCAGAGAAAAGCTTTAATTTAGATAACACTATCTAATTTATTGTACTATAAGGACTGATTAATCAACATGGTATATACAAATAGCAATTTATGAAAGCAAAATGAAGAGCACAATCTTATATAACCTTCTTTTGCCACATAACTATTTTCTCTTTATATAATTTTCATTTATGAACAAAAGCATCATTAAGTCATGAGAACACAATAGTTCTGGTGTTCATATTACAAGCTAATGTTTTTATCAAGTTCACAAAAATAACATGTTGATCAAACTAAGTACTTCATGTAACATCCCTGACCCTAGCCATAAGCATTTCATTGAAATTTGCATGTATTGCATATAATTCACTTGAACATATGCATCTCAAATCATTCATTTGACTATGTGAATTCCACATTCTTTCATTTATTTTGTATTTGTCAAAGTGCATTGCAATGGTATATTGAGTATGTGTAATATAGGATGTATTTGTGGTATTATAAAATTGAAAGTTTAGTCAATAAGTAAATATGTAAAGAATTGAAAATCTAGTTGACTTGTTTATATGAGTAAACTTTTGGACTAAATTGAGCTTTTGCATAAAATGAGGATTGATTTGAACTGTTGCTTGATATTTGATTAAAAAATATATAATAATAATAATAATAATAATAATAATTATTATTATTATTATTATTATTATTATAATATTATTATAATAAAATATTATAGTGGTTAGTGGATATTTATGGGAGGTAGGAAAAAAATTAGAAAACTCTACTTCTTATCCACCTTAAGTCATCGTTCTCTTACCATCAACAAAATAAAAATATCTAATTCCTTTCTTTTTCTCTCAAGTTCCCAAACTTGAAACTTTATTATTTCAGCTACTAAATTGGAAAGTTAATTTTTCCTTTTGAATTATATTTGAAATTGTGTGGTGAAGGTATAAAAATGATCTTAAAGCTTTTAAATTATGTTTTAGAGCAGAGTTTTGTACCCTGGTTTTCATAGCCATAGAAGAACAATTAGGAAAAACACAAAACATGAAACTTGTAGATCTATGTCTCATGTTTATTTATGTAAAAATTTTTTATGAAATAACAAGTATGTGAAATTCTATGAAAGTTTATTTGGGACTGGTTCAGGTAGCAGTTCCAACAGGTTTCCTGATGTTGATTGATTATTTTGAGGATGTTAGAGACTGAATTAGACAAAGTGATAAACATGAGTTTTGTTCCTTTTTATGTTATCTAAAAAATTGTGATGAATTTTGGTAAAATAATATATGTGTAATGAGAAATCATTCTTGGAGTGGGACTGGTTCTGCTTGCTACATTTGCAGGCAGTCTGATTTTCCCTAATTAATATAAGGACCTTAAATGCTGAATTAGATGAAATATAAAACATGAAAGTTGTTCCTTTATGTGTTAAAAAAGTTTTTAAAAACTTATTTTATAATTGGACTTGTATAACTTAAGAAATTATAAAATGAATCAGACCTGCTCAAACTGTTTTTGTGCAGAACACATGTTTGAATTCAAAAATTCACCATTTATTGTTCAGGGCATATATTGAGCTGATTTTTTGATATGTTATAGCTTTGTGTGTCTAGTTTTTTTTAAAAAAAATTTGAATCAAGTAATTTAGAGTTTTATGGTGAAAGTTATTCACTCTCAGGTCTAGCAAGGTCAAGCTACCTAACAAGGAAGAAGTATGCATAAATGTTAGGCTTACATATAAAGAACATATCCTAATTGTATACTAAACATAAACATTAATTGTAGGTATATTCTTGATCAAATATATGTCATATTTTTAGGATCCCAAAGCATTGGTGAAGCTCGAGAAGGTGATGCGAGTCATCCATAGAGTGTTTGGTATCTAAAAGAGTGAGTATAAATATCGATTGAATTCTTGGGTGAAATTGTGTGATTAAGGTGAATTTCCTTTTGATTATTTAAATGTATATGGTTTGTTTATTAATTGATTATGTCTATACATAAGTGTTTGCAAGTTAAATGTAAATTCACATGTGAGCACTTGCATACAAATTTAAAAGGATGTTGTGATCAGCATAGCAAATATTTGCAAATCATATGGCAAATGCAAATGGTCAAAGAAAATCACATAATTCACATGTTATATGCTGGCCAACAAAATCAAATGGTAATTGTTTCACATGAATCCTAGGAGCAATATTTGTCTTGTTAGGCCACAACAAAATCAATGAATAATACATTAGCAATTGCATTTGAATGAATCATACTTATATTGTGATTTGATATCAATGGTTTGCTTTTTGTGCCTTTAGAATTTAATTGATATTTATATTCATTGAGTCATGACTCACAAAATTGCAATTATTTTTCTAGATAATCAAGCTTGAAGTGTGACTATTTTGAAGCATATAACATTATAAATAAAGTATGGAGCAAAGGTCACCAACTGCATAAGCATACACTTAGACAAATGGACATGCTTTGTACTTATTTTTAATTATAGCTTATATGTATTATAAGTATAAAAAAAATTTATGATCTTTTATATGCTTAAATAATATGTTGACTTTGTTTAATCATAATATGGTTGTATTAATATGTTAAACAAAGACTTATGGTATTTAAATAGTAAAGAAATAGGGTGTTACATATTTTAGCATCAGAGCAGGGATAGGTTCTCTAGGGAACATACATAATAGCATGGCATGACATGTGCATTACCAAACATTGTCATGTAATATAGTCTTACATGTCTATAAGACACTATCAAGGAGAGAGGAGTCGGCTGATACACATTCAATGGAAGGCTCATATCATCCATCACGAGATCAACCTGGTAATAGGGGTGGATCTCCTACACATTCTCATGCATAACATGTACCTCATGAATAAGCACACTTAGAGCAATATAAGTAGGGAGTACGGGGACCTACATGGAAAGGAGATATAATAAACTAAGAAAATAGGGTGCAGTTGATTTTCTTAGCACTACAAATCCTTTAGTTGCAGAGACTTGGCTGAAAAGGACACAGAGAGTTTTTAATCTAATAAAATGCACACGAATTATGTGGTGCCACTATTACAAGGAGATGCTTATGAATGGTAGGAAACTATTCCTGGAAATGATGGTCAGCCTCCAGTGTTAACATGGGATGATTTTCTTCATGAGTTCACTAATAACTACATGCCAGAAGCATACAAAGATGATAAAAGAAGGGAGTTTTTAAACTTTAAATAGGGGACAATGACTATAGCAGAATACAAAATAAAATTCAATCAGTTATCTCATTATGCTTCATCTTTGGTAGCCACTGGTAGAGACAAATGCTACATGTTTGAAGAGGGGCTAAGATATGAGATCAGAAATAGGATCACACCTACAGATTTCGAAAGTTACTATAAGCGACCTTTTTTCGAAATGGTGCAATTTCGAGGGATATGGCAACTTTGCCAAGTGGGACAAATGATTAGTCTCGAGGGGATACGAGACGCTTTTTGTTTGGAGTCACCACCTGATTTTAAAAAACTAAGAAAAGATGAAAGGGACTGCATCGAGTCACTCAATGAGTATCGTCCTTAACAAAGATTCTGAGCCCAGGAGATCTCATCTACTTTTTGATTATTTCTCATTATAATACTTAATATATGGCTACCGCAACACCCTAGTTTTGGTAATGATAGTTGGTATATGCACATTCACACAAGCATATTGATAATAACAGAAAGTACGAGAAATTCATCATAATTATTTACAAAGCTTTCCTAGTAAATACATTCGAAAAAGGAATTACGGAAATGTAAATCTAGTTCTGATATAGAAAACACATGTAAGACAGAGGTTAACACAACTATGTGTAATTCCATCTATTCATCCACTCGGACAACATATAAGCATAACAAAGATGATTAGTGCTTCATGAATGATTAAGCAAATGTGCGTAGTTTATGCTTACAGGAATTACCATTATAAAGCATTTCTAAATGATAAGATAAATAGCAAGTGATGATGATTGCATCATTGGACTGCAATATCAAAGCTTTAGCTTAGATAAGTAAGCTTTCATGTTTATTGAATGCATATTGATGCAAAATGACAGTTAAGTATGAGCAAACGAAGCAAAGATTATTCAATCAGTATACAAATTGCCAGTCTCATCACACAGATCACAACAATTTCTCAACTGCTGGCAGTAATAAAGCAAAATGTAAAACAATAAAAGAAACGTGCAAAAATGATTATTTGGTCCTCAGATTCGACTGAGCTTTTTTGGTATTTTCGAAGCTTTAGCTTCGTAGGAATCTTAAGCTATCCTCGTCGAGAGGTTAAAAATGACGTGTGTAATGCAAATTCGTATACCTTTGAAGTGTGCTTTGACAAAGATGAGGGTGGGTTTGGTTTAAAAGCGGTCTAAAAAATCCTACAAAAGTGCAGTGGGTGAGCCAAAAGTATGTAAATTGGGACTCCTGAGTCTTCAATTTAATAGTGTCTTTATGTGTGCGTCTGCTTTTTTTTTTGTGGCTCTTGCCTTCCCTTCTCCGGCTCTTGCCTTGCTGAAATGGGAGGTAGAGACCCCTATTTATAGGGAAAAAATAGGGAAAATGCAGGTGATCATGCGTTGGGACGCGTGATCACGGTTTGGGAGGCGCATGATCAAGCCTTAGGGGCACGTGATCACGTGGAAGTGCACGTGATCACGCACATTTAATGCGCTCACGTGCTGATTTTAGTGCATGTGCGTGCTATTTTGAGGTTGCTTT
>CATIWM010132102.1:0-17078 GCA_949671775.1 Mallotus repandus | reverse complement strand
TTCAAATCCTTCCAATTATGGAATAATAAAATAGGAATTAGAATCATTGTATATATTGCTGCCTAATTTAGTTGTTGCCTAATTAGGGGATCTAGTTTCCTAGAATAGCAGATATTGTAAATAAATTAGGTATTTTTTTTTATATATATTGACCATGTATTTTCAGCAGAAATAAGAAAAACAAAACTATTTTTTCTCCTGCCTTGTTTTTGTTCATATTTATACATTCCTACACAAAAAAAAATAAAGAGAAATAAATTGATTTATACATTTTTTATAGATTTGATTTATGTTTCATTAATGTAAAAAAAACTAAGAAGAAAAGTAATTTATAAATAAACATAAAATGATAGAAAAATAAAAAAAAAATCAATAAAATAATTCTTTATAGATTTTTACCCTACTCCCAACTAGGTTAACAAAAATACACAAAAAATGAAGTTAATTATTAAGGGGGTTAACTGTTAACCTTAATGTTTTAAAATTTGCCAAACAAGATTAAAGGGGATTAAATCATTACAGAAGTAACATTTACCCTCATTTAACCTCAATCCAAATACACAGTAAGTGTGAAAGTAAACTTAACATAGGCTGTAATAGAAGCACATTCTATATTTCAGTCTACTTTAGAACATAAAGCCCATTCCATTTATCATGAAGACAATATTACACTACATTTAAAGCATGCCCAAAGAAATTTACAATATCTCATCATAAGATGGTTTATACATGATGTGATTAATTGATAGGGAAACAAAGGATCAATAAAAGTAGAGAATAATACATTTGTTATTTTATTTAGTTGACCTGAATTGGGAGCAAATTTTATTTAACCTGATCATGAAGCTCAGCTGAGCCTCTTCACAAGTTAGATATTCTAATAACTTGTAACTGCTAGCAAAAAGTATAAATCCTAATTTCTATGCTTCTATAACTTCACTACAGTAGCATAGAAACTTAGAAAGTCCAGTATTGCAAATGATTTTTCTATTATACTTGTAAATTAATCAGGAATAGGTCATTTTCAGCTAATGACTGCCAAGTTCTACAAACTGCAATTAATGAGAACACATATTTGTTCTATGCATGCATGAATATATAAGCAGTTATTAATCATATATAATCATGTCTAGCAATTTGTTCTCAGAAGACATGTCAAAAGACTTGTTCTAAGAAGTGAGGTGATGAGTGCAGCAAGTTGAATTCCTATACACAATTTAAAAAAAAAAAAACCTTTGATAACTAAATTGTTTACGTATTATAAGCTTAAATTACAGCATCTAAACAATAAAGCAAACAACATATTAATAGCAGCTAGATGCCTAAGTATAACAAAAATATTTATGTTTTATAGGATGGGAAATTACAACATCTGTCAATTAGTTACATACCTGGCCCGTACGAAGATACACTTTGGTATAACCAACTTGATACATTTCAGGAAGTATGCTAAATTGTTGCAGAACAGCTACTGATACACTTAGTGGATCCTGTGATACAGTTGTGTCTGAAAGTAGAAAACCGTACCTAAAATTGTGTGCATGTCAATAATAAGAATTCACCAAAACCATAGAGAAAGAAAGACTAGCAGAAAATTTGATGATTATGTTATCCTGTACCTTTGTGCAAAATCTTGATGAGTTATTCGAGTAGGATATCCAGTTCTTGAAATCCTAACAATCTCCAATACACCACAGCATTGGAGTTGTTGCAAGACCAGATCATCTTCATGCTCACCAGGGAGCTGCTTGGTATTTGGTTTTATGCAGCGAATGAAATGAGGTGTGGTATTCTCCAGCTGGTGCATCAATTTGAAGAGTTGTCCCTACGTGCATGAAAGACAACCTCAAGATTTTGCATACCAGAAATGATGATGCACTTGCCAACACACATATTGGTCAGTTCGTGTGCCAGAAGATGAGGTACAATCATGAATATGTGACAAACAAAATGAAGGACAGAAAACACCTTGGATGTTTCAAATTTCAGAAAATTTGCACTTACTTCCAGATATGATATCATTAAAAAAAATTTGAAACAGTAAGAAATAAATTGATCTTTAAATTTATACACATGATAGTTTTAGAAACTTGCTTAGTTTTGATATCTGCCTTTTAAGTCTATCATAAGAGAACATATATGCAGAGTAAAACATTGCAGGCTTATCTACCTTGAACTTAGAACCAACACTTTGCTTTGAAGATTCCAGTTCATAAGATTGGCTCAAGGGACTTGATACAGATTGCTTGGACATGTTGGAGACAAACAACCTTGGTAGCTGGCAACTGCATGATGATAGTAGCTGGAAGAGATCAGAATGCAGAGGATCTCGGTTCTTTTCCAGAAAGCCATTTGTATCATATACAACCTGATCAAATTCTTAATGTCAATAAACTCACAGTTCACAAACCCGCATGAATCAGAAGTAGCATTGGGATGCATCAAGAGAACGAGTTATTTTTTAAAGCATCATGTTTCACCCGCAACAGTAACTAGTAACTGTAACTAATAGCTGCTGTGCCACTCTAACTTAACAAAATACAAAAAGAAATCACCAAAAATGTTGCAAAGTTTGATGTTTTGGTACTCATAAGTGCAGCATTCTTAAATAAGAATTTGCATCTCCAAGGCTAAGATGTAAAGGACCAAGAAAACTTTGGGAAAGAGCTAAAAAGAATGCTCATGCAATTGATTTATACCTTTTCAGTTTTAGAATCAATTCCAGCCATTGCTGAACCCAATGTTACCACAGAAGTTATGGTTTCATCATTATAGCTTTATTGAATAAACTAATGACACTGCATATCACATCAGTCATAATTTTATTCATGCACTGAATTTCCTAAATGAATTCCTAATTTGAGACAACTGCCAGTGCATCATCAAGAAGCTCTATTAAATTGATAAGCATAAGAAACTTATAAAGTTGTCCAATACACACAAACTGTGTTATTTGAGACTAAATTAAAACACACAACAGAGAATAGCTGAGTTGCTATAAATTCCCACATTGCAATTCCTTCTTATGCATAGGTATCATCTATAATATTCATCAATGAGCAAAATGTTGACTTGAACCAAATGCCTAGCAGAATCTCAGTAAGATGGCAAAAAGCATAGCTCCTCAAGGAAAGAGCAGTAACTGACCTCTCCAGCATAATAATAAACTGCAAAAGCCCTTCCTCTTTCAGCCTTGAAGCAAGAGTTTCCACCCAAGTGCTGCTTAAGCTTATTGGCGAAAGTCAAATCAGTGGCATTGGGAAAATTTGATTCCTCATCTAATAAAGATAACAAACCTAAGGGTTTCTGCATGAACATAAGAGTAATTACTTATAGCATAACAACAAACGTTCTTATTTCAAAAAGAAGGAAGAAATCCAAAGAAACAAGAATCCATCTGGTAATAGCACCCAAATCAAACATTCACTGACTGCAAGCTATTGCAATATGGCTATTGTTAACTCATAAGATATTGCATGAAGTAGAGAAATAAATGTAGCAAACCAGAAACTACACAAAGCTAGTGCCTATATCCACTGTTACAAAAGAGTCCAATGCAAGTAGAACAAACAACTTTACAATACAAAGCTGCGTGTGAGTGATAAGAAAGGTAATACCTCTACCTTCTCAAAGAGGTTCAAGCAATCTTGATTGTCTTCAAAATCAACTTTAGTCCAATCAATCCCATCCTCTTCATACTCCTGAAATCAATGAAATTTTTAACTTTGCTTGTCCAAATAATCAGATTATTATAGCAATTACCAGAATTTAAAAGCAGACAAGAGAACACAACCCAATACGATGCATTAAATAGAAAGCCTCATATTAATGTTTTTCTCCCATTATAAAACTAGAATTTATTTTCACATAAATTACAGGGAATTTAAAGATAAATTTTAAAATAGCGAGTTTCAGAAATCTATGTAAACAAATATATGAATGACTGGTTTGTTCACATTCATGACTATGGTGCACATCCTATTGCATATAGAGAACAAATGGATTTTGATGACATAAAATCTTAGTTCATTTTATAGGGACCAGGATTCGTTAAATGTAACAGAAGAAGAACACAGAAATAATTCTTTGAGCATCAGAAAGAAAGACAACTTGTTCAAATACTCGAGGATGAAAAATTTAATCTCTCCACCACTGTAACCAAAAAGGCTACTCTCTATGCTGCCTTCAATGCCATAGCCAGTATCTAGCAATTTTAGAGACATCAAAGAATAAAGTTCTAAAATGCTTACCTCCTGCTCAAGTTTAAAGAGATGCCTGTTGAAGTGTTGTTGCAGTCTCTCATTTGCATAATTTATGCAAAATTGTTCAAAGCTATTATTCTGAAAATTTGAAAAGCTGATCATCACAAGAGCACAAGTGCACAGTGATTAAAGCACTGCTAGACAGAAAAATACAACTTACATACCTTAAAAGACTCAAAACCATAAATATCAAGGATGTTGATGGATCTCCCAGTGCGCAGTTTGCCCACCTCAAGTGACTTGTTGATTTGGTCCACAAGCCAATCAAACAAGCTTGCATAGATAAACTTTGCTAATGCATCCCTTCTATCAATTGCCTGAATACATGGCAACCAGGGACCTCAACTAAATAGATGATTCACATAGTTCACTTCTATATAATAATTTTTGGAAGATAATGGAGTAAATTGGTTTTAGGTAAAGAATTAAATGTACCTGACGGAATGTCAATTTTTTAACAACATCATCCTTTCCAAATCGAATTTTTTGAGTTGATAAAGCGAGCATCAAGTCCTGGATGCTACAACTCAACAGCCTGGCAGCATTGGTCAGAGCTGCAAGAGGTCATAATAGAATATTAGTGTATTTCAAACAAAAATCTCTCTGAAACACACGTTATCATGTCATGAATGCAATAATGACAACATGTGTACCCTATGATGTATAATGATGGTGAATGTTTAAGCAGCAATATTGGATATCTTACAATCCACTGTCTACATATGCATATAAAGCCATTGCATCATGTAAGACTATTGCACCACATCACTTTAAGAGCACATGATGAATAAGCTTATCCAAATTGCCAATTGACATCAGTTAATCAGGTCAAACTCTAAGTCCACTCCTATAAATAATAAAAACCAACAGTAACCAAATTCTAATGGCTCGCCAGGAAAGAAGAAGTTGGCTTCCATCACTTGAAACTAATTAGCAAACTGCTTAGTATTTGTATAATCATTCCTGAGTCACAGTTACCATATTGAGCTCCAACAATAACATGGTCCCACCTTTCTACTAATGTTCAACAAAACCAATGTGAGATCGCCAGCTTTTATGTAAATCAGATAAGAGAAAACAAAGCAGAATCAGTTGCACACAAGTACACAAAGCTAGCATGAGCCCAGAAACAACAGCAGCAACACATCCATTTAAAAGGAACATTATTCATAAGCATATGATTAAGGACTACCTTCATCAGCCAACACCTCAACATGATTTTCGTTGTCAATTACTTGGAATGATATGTTTCCAAGCCATAATATTGCAGCAAGCATAGCAAATGCCTGTTCCTGATCTGCTTTAGAGATTTGAACAATGTCCAGGGCTTCCTGAAGAAGGGGAAATAGCCGCCACCAAAGAAAAAAAGAAAGAAAAAAAATGTAAAACACTTGGAGCCTTGAAATAAAATTAAACAAGAAGGATTTTTTATGATATAAATACTAACAGTGAACACTTACTCTTGTTACTTACCATAAGCTTTTGAAACCTTAGGGCATCATCAACACCATCAATCACCAAACACTCACTCTGGTTAAGATAGTTATACTCACCAGCCATTCTAAGATTCAACCTCTCTGCAAAGAAAGAGGGTGGGAGGGAAAGAGAGGGCATAATAGTGGCAAGCTTAGAAGAAAGAAGTATATGCCATAAAACTAGAACTTAAAAACGAATGATGTCTGCTATAGTTCTACATTGGCTGCTGAAGTACAAAAATAAGAGTTCATACATAATTGGTGATATAAACAACAGAGTACAGACAGGCAAACTCTATAAGGATTAACTCTTAGTAGAAGTAACAGGTCAAAATCGTCAGTTGAAATGATTGGGCTACTGAAAAAAAAGCACAATTTAGATAATAGCAAACTCTCAGATCCATAGAAAACAGAGATTCACTCTACAAGGTCTTAGCAATATGGTGTTAACGGTGCCAATTAAGTTTCCTTTTGCTTTATATATGCATGCAACAGTGCACATATCAGTTTGAAAATAGTACCTCTAAGAATTGAAGGAGCACCAGCACACATTTGGTAAAAGATATGGTAGGACCTTTCACCATTGGCCAATTGAACGACTCTTGACTGCCCAAAGGACACATAATAAAATCAGAAATTCTAGATAATGATGAAAGTTGAAGTTAGAGGATAAAATTCAGTACAACTGGCAATTTACCTTTTCCAGCAGAACTACAAGAAATTATCAAAGGTGAGTCAGCATTGCCGTATGCATAATGTGGAAAAGTGAGTTGAAGTCAGTTCTTACACAGATATCATAAAATGCACACTAATAAAAGCAATTTATAAAACTTAAGTTTTCTTACAAGTTTGAATTTTAGCACCACATATCTTGCCTAATGAGCTGAAATGAATTTCAGTCAGCTTCCCCTGCAACAATTAGGGAAAGTTTAGAGCAATGCATAAAATGACAACTCCAGGGTACCTTATCAATTGAGTAAAAAGATTAATAGTAGCTTACAAATCTACTGGAGTTGCCATTCCTAGATGTTTTTGCATTTCCAAATGCTTCAAGCACACAATTGGTTTGAAGGATTTCACTCTCTATGCCACCGCTACCACCACCACCAAGGGCAGCCAGGTATTGCATCGCATATTTTGCCGTCTCAGTTTTCCCAGACCCACTTTCACCACTGCAGTTAAAATGTTCAAAAAAGTTCATAGCACTACAAGTATCCAAAATATTAAATAATAAAAAAAAAGCCTCCAAAATATAAGAAGAAAGAATGGAAACTAACCTTATGATTATGGACTGATTTTTTTCATCTGCTAGTCATAATTACCACAAAAGAATATAAGGAAGACAAATCTCAAAAATAATACTGAATACCAATGCAAAAGAAAAATAAACTAAGGATTCATTTACCTCTCATCATTTCATTGTAAGCAGCATCTGCAATGGCATAAACATGAGGACTATCCATAAGCTTCTGTTTGTAGGCCTTGACAATTTCATTTCCATAAAGTGGCACAATTTTAAAGGGATTGACAGCAATCAAAATTGGCCCTGCTTTACTCTGTGAAAAATAAACATAAGGTAAAAGAGGAGTGGAAAGGAGACATAAAACTTACCAACAGGAATAAAATATGTTTCAATTGTACTTACATAAATCATATCCTGAGAAAACCGCTGCTTGAGATTGTAAAGAACTGATGGCTCATTCAAATAACTAAGCTTTATAAGGTCATCCACACCCTCAAGGATATCTGGGTTTGCAGGCAAGAGTTTTTCTGTGGGTACCTTTACGAACTATAAAAATGAAATAGCATCATTTAGAGCTAGAATCTGCCAACAAAAGCAATCGACAGATGTCAATATAGGATTCAGAAGAAAAAAGTCTCAGAACTTACATTTCCTTCTGAGAGTGAAATAACTGCTGCATCCCCTGAAGTTGACTGTATTTTCCCCGATCCCCATCGCCCGTTAGCAAGCTGACACCAAACACGCAGTTTCTGGAAGAAAATACTCCCATGAATGCAATTTCATTTGTGTCATCTTCCACCAAATAAAATGAACATGAACAAAAAAAATACCCTCTTATAGGGTGAAAAATTGGAGCCCATCTAGAAAAAAATATCAATACTTATCATCATAAATACAAAACCTTAACGCCCCTAAACATTTAAACTAAATTTCACCCTGCCTCAAAATAAAGTGCATATTGACCAACACCTAGCCACTCCTGCCCATTATTTAGCATTTCTAACATGTTTCCCTAATACATAGCCACTTCTCCCCATTATTTAGCATTTCTAGCCACTACATGTGCCTGCCCATCCAATACATGGTATGTACTACACTCTATGAATACAATAAATTGTAACACATTATCTGTTATCCAGATAAATTATAACCTAATGCAATATGAGGCACCCATGAATCACTCATCATAGTAGAAAACTAAATCCTCCCATTTACACCTATGCCTTCAAACCAAAAACCTAAATTAACAAAAAAATCATAGTTTAGCAAAAAAAAAAATGGAAATCTTATTCTTGCAGAAACTACAGAGAGCAGGATTATGTCTAGTAGCAATCTGAAGAAGCAAAAACCAAGGAGATCTAAATGGGAAAAATAAACAAAGAAAAGCAAAGACCATCAGATATGGCATTTTATTCTAACTGATTACCTTCTTGATAAAATAACCAATGTTATCATCCCACTCTGGCTGTTCTGCTTTGGGCATTGATCCGATAACAGGCCTTCTAACTGATTCATTCTTTTCTTCTGCGTAAGGATTTGAATCCACACAATTCTGATCTTTTCGCATCTTCTTACTTCCAAAACTTCCTGTGTTATACCCCAGTTCCTTCTCCTTCCTCTTTGTATCCTCCTTCCCTTTATCAACTTCAACAGTTTCCACTTTGCTTTCCATTTGACCATTAGCACCAACCTTAAAGTCTGTAGGCAGTGAGTGTCTTGCAGAAGGAAGTCTCGCCCTTGATGTTGGCCGAGCTGGCAAAGCAGGAGGCAGGTCTTTAGACTTCTCCAAAGCTTCATCTCGCCGCCTTATTGAGTCCAACATTTCCTCCAGTGAGCTCCTTGCCACCGAAGCCGGCGAAGCTGATAACATCATCTTGATTGCAATTTATTTCCCCCCTTCAATTACAAGACCCTGAAAATGATACAAACATTATTCTTCTCGTTCTCAAAAAATGAACTCTGTAAATAAATCTGAAACCAAAAGCTCACAGATTTTGTCACCCAATAGCATCACATTGTAAAACACTGATAGCTAATAAACACATTAACAACTTCCAATACCTAATTTGAATCAAAACATTAAAAAGATTACACTAAGCAACTTAAGATTGAGGTTTCTTCAAACCCACATTCCAAAGAAGGAAGCTTTAAACCCACAAAAAAAAAAAACTAAGCAATTGGGTTCTGTAATTGCCAATAATTGATAGGAAAAAGCAGAGATTCAGAGAAACAGAGAAAAAGCAAAAAGCCCCAAAATTCAATTCAAAATATATATTTTTTTTTTTTTGTCAAAAATAAACAAAATTTCTGCAACAATTGCAAAAGAAAACAAAAAGCTCCAAAATTGGAATTAATTACAGAGACAAACCTCACGAAAAACACAGCTTATTAGATCCAAAAAATTGAAAAAAAAAAGAAGGGCCACAAATTTTTCAAAATTAGAAAAACATAAAAACTCAAAAAATGGAGTTTAAATGCTTAATTAATTAACACCAAAAAAAATTAAACACTAAAAAAAACCCAAAAACCCATAATTCAAAACCAAAAACAACATCACCATCATCAACTGTACTTACAAGTTCATAACGATAAACCTTCACGACAAAAAACAATGGTGACAACACCACCTTTCCTCAAAAACCAGAGTTCAAAGAGCAAAAATTAAGGAACTGTAATGGCTAAAAATTCAAGGGTAGCTTTAACAAATTTGGAAAAAAAAAATTAAAGAGAGAAAAAAAACTCTGTAATAAACAAAAACCTTAACAACATCAAAGAGAAATTGATAGCTGTTTTCTTCTTTTTCTGTTACTCTTTTTTGGAAATAAAATTGTTTTTTGCCTCTGCTCCTTTTGTTGTTGTTGTTGTTGTTGCTTTAAGGTTCTGTTTGTCTCCAAAGGAAAAAAAAATTCAAATTTTTTTAAGGTTAGGTGGCAGTAATATTCGTTTCTTGAGAAAACGGTCTAAGATCTGTGGGGGAAAATTTGATAAAACAAACAATCCCTATTTTAATTTGGATTAGGATTTGTTTGTTTTTTGTTTAATTATTACAGCTTTGAGAGTGCTATTTTTTGAAAATTTTTCTTGATAAAATTACTTTTATGTCCCTTTTCAGGTGAAAAATTGCCATATCCAACTCACCTTTATAAATTTTTATTTTTTTTCTATGTACAAACAAATACATTTTCATTACAATTTTCTTGCAATGTTACCTGGAAATAATTTTTTTTTTAAATACCCTTTGTATGATAATTGTCTAAAATACCCACTTGTTTTTTGCATAAATCATAGTTTGTAGTAAGCTAAATTTAGTATTTAATCTTTAAAATGTAGAAAATTTATATGAAAAAGTATGATTTTCTATTTTTAATCTTGCTATTTTCAATCATATTGTTTTTAGATACTTACCAATTATATAATAAAAGTTTAGTTCCAATGAGTAGATCAGTTACTAAGAAATTTTTATTTAGTATAAATTTATCTTTTTACTATCAACTCGAAATAATTTAAAAAATATTATACTTTAAAATATTTTAGTTAAATGAGAAATTAAATTTGATATAATTTTTAAATTTGTTTTTCATTTATAATTTAGTGACTTAGTTTATGGACATTAAAAAGTTGAGATTATAAATTCAATTCTCTTTTCCCTTTACCTCCCGGTTGTTAAGAAAAAATTTCATTAAATTCAACTTAATTTTACCTAACTACTATCTCTCTTACTATATATTGATGTACATATGACACCCATATACCAACTACTTTACCACTTGAGCAAAATCATTATTTTTTTACAATCTTTATGGTAAATATTCCTACTAATAACAATGATATAATTCATTTATTCACAGTAAACTAATTGGATGATTAGTAGTCTATCATCTCATTTTTTACATCAATATTAGAGTTTTATGTGAAATGATTGGTTTGTTCACATTAATTTCATCAGTTTATTATAGTATTTCATTGCAAAAATCAGCAAAGAATGCTCTTTTGTTTTCTTTTGATGGGATTATGGTTGGAAACTATAGTACAGTACATAAACATGAAATCAGCTTTGATGTGTCCAAATCCTATAAAGTTTGTAACTGATTTGCATTATTATCTTATACACTAAGCATGGGTTTGAGTTACACTTACTTAATTTTCAAACTAATACATGTTTTTAGCACCATTTATGAGCGAAAATCCACCTGTCTTCCAACTTAAACAATAATAAAAATCAATTATGTTTAATTTCACAGCTAAGATAAGGGTAATTTACATGATTACTTGATGACTAATGTTTTGGATGTTATGGGTCCATAATCTTTATTAACATTACTAACCTCTAATTGATGGACCATAAAAGCTATATATAATGAAATGTGTGGTCCCTTTAAAAAAAATGTTACATTTTTTTGTCACAAAAAATGGTATATTTAGTGAATACCTCACAAAAAGAGGGGTATATCAGTATATGCAACTTTCAATAAAAAAAAAAAAAAAAATTGGTGGAGGTGCTTAGACACAGAAACATGCCCAAAAGGATAGGGAATGAATGTTATACCCTTTTCTTCTTGGACCATTTGTTAATTGATTGAGCCACTAGACTTGCATAAAATAATTAAATTAAATGTATGGTGTTGAATTTAGGTTATTTGCATGTTTTTTGAGGGTGTGATGTGATGAGATTTTTTTTTTTTTTGATGATTGTGACTTGTATATGATGGAGGGAAGGATGGAAAATTTAAATACATAAAAACTATTTGACAATGATGCCCCTTAATTTAGATTTTATAATCGTGGAAGTGAAAATTTGAAGAAAAAAATATTTATGTGTTATGCTAATTCTTTTTTATATTAGGTGCTTACTAAATAGTCAAAAGCAATTAGACAAATAAAAGTAGGTCCAAAAAAGAGTGGACATAACAAGCAAGGTGGAGGTCAAATTTTGCTAAGACCTTTCATATTATTCATACATAAAATGAAAAAAAAAAGTATGTAAAGCTCTTTTTAGAATGTATATTAGTCAAATAAATTTGTATATTTTTGTTGCTTAAAACATATATATTTATATTGGAACTCTCATTTTTTATACAAGTATGAGGTCACCCATAATTATTTTTTAAAAGATAATTAACAATCTGTATAAAATATTATTTTAAATCTCAAATTAAAATTCAATTTTCGTAAAAGTTTAAATTCAATAGAAAAGTGAACATTAAAATTCAACTATTTCAAAAAGAAAAAACACATTAAATTGACTTTGCGATTCACATTCAAATAAAGGCATATTTAACTTTTTTTAAATTGTACTAAACTTTAAAATTTAGTAAATTAACCCAATAATATATTATTTACAATTTCAAGACAACTGTAATTTGGTAAAAATAACAAAGTAAAATACGTATATAACATCTTATGTAAAGTTACTAATCTCTATTTATATGAGCTTTGTATTCATATTATTTAAATATTAATTGTAATAATTAGTTATGTTTTAATCTGAATAATTTTAAAAATATAAAATGAAAATAAAAAAATTGATTTAATTTATAAAAATTATTTTCATCTCTTTGTTAATCTAATTTTAAGCCTTCATATGAATATGAGATAATAATAATAAAATTAGGTAATTCACAAATATATTTTAGTTTTATATTTTTATCAACTTATAATTATATTAAATTGTAAATAATACGTCGAATTAAATAAATTATGCTAAATTTTAAAATTTAATTTACATATGAAAAAGTAGAAAAAATTGTGAGTTTTAGTAATAGAATAGAATGCCTAAAATAAAACAGAAAAGAATATTATTGATTAATAAAATTAGGTATCCTACGTAACGGTCCGTGGGAAAATTTGAATTTTGACAATTGAAAAATAAATGAATAATAGAAAGATATAAGGAAGGGCATATCTGTAATTCGGTAAGTTTTAAAAATAGCACATCAAAATATTAATATTAATATTAATATTATATAGAGGATAGGTGGAGGGAGATTAATCATAACGGTATCGTGGCCCCCGCTAATTAGAGTCGCAAAAGCAAATTGACAAAAGGCAAAAGAATAAAATTGCGATGGATAAGTCAACAACAACCCTACACTACTTACAACCAAAAATTTTAAGAAATAAATTAAAATTTTTTTAAAAAAGCTATCTTTTTTTTATTTTTTTAATTATTTTTGAAGAGGCAAAATGTCCACCTAATCCTCAAAGATGTTGGAGTGTGATTCTTGTTCTTTTTTCCCTATTTCTAATGGCTATCAATCAAAATCTTTTTTCTTCTTTTATCTGACCCCATTTTTGCTTTGTTCTTTTATCTATTTTGAAAATATATAATATTATTTTTATCAAATTTGAATTTTTTTCAAACGATATAAATAATTCAAATAACAAAAAAAAAATTATTCATTAGATTTTGACTAAACTAAATCAAAATTTTAGATTTGAATAGTTAGAGCAACGTTATTGAATCTATATTTCAAAAATTTTAAACGTAACTAACATGATTCTGAGCTCAATATAACATGTGACTAAAACTAGTTTATTGGTGTGTGTATATATATATATATATAATTATTTGGTTTTTGTTTTTTTTTAAATAGTTTTAAATTAATAGGGTGGAATTTTAGTAATTGATGAATATTATCTTTATTGTGTATCCTCTCTAAGATTGTAAATAAGCATAGCTGCTTGCAAAAAATTTGGTGTTCGACACGATAAAAGTTCGTATATTAAAACCGCTCAAGTTGAATTCAAGTTATATTGAAATTCAACAAGTTGAGTTCAAGTTACATTAAATTTAATTCGTGAAGCTCACGAACAAATTCAAATATAAGCTTGAGAACCAGTTCGTAATTCATCTATAAGTTTGAGAGTCAGTTTGTAATTGTAACGTTTAATAATTATATTTTAAATATATAATATATAAATTTATATTGTAAAAAATATTTTAGAAAATATATATATTATAATAAAATTATAATTTTTATTAAATATGTTTTAATTGATTTAGTAAATAATTTATTTTTAATTTATAATTTATATTTTTTAAAATTTCTTTAGATTTATTTAAACTCATTTAAACTTGTAAACACCTTAATATTCAAGTGACATCGCAAGTTCAGTTTGATTATAAATAAATCAAACTCAACTTAATTAAAACTCAACTCGGTTCTCCCAATTTACATTAGTAGATAGGACACACTAATCATCTTAGGAATCCTTATCCTCCCCATGAATTAACATACTAATCATTTTCTATTGGGTGTAAAAAGTCATAACCATTTTTTTCTAGAAAAGTGTTGAGATATGCTTTGTAGCTATAGTAAAGATCATAACTAAAAGAAATAATGAAACTACTTAAATTTGATGATGTTTAGATGTTGGAGAGTTGGGAGCTAGCTAAACCTTAATAAGAATGAATATTTATGATTTTATATTAAAAAGATATACTAAATTTTGGAGCTAAGTTGTATCGGTACCACAATTTATTGTTATTTACTTATGATTATATTTTTTGTGGAAATTATAGAAGACCCTGAAATTCATAGTTGAAGACAGGAAGGACATGTAACTTGTTATATGTAATATATGATTCAACATTCCATGCAACTTCCAACATTGCTGGTAATAATTTCTTATTTTTGAAACTTAAGGTCTAATGACTTTTTTTTAATTTTTAATTTAAATTTTGGACATACACTTTTCGAGTTGGAAAAGAAAAACATATATGCACTTCTACTTCTTCAATTTTCATGTATATTTATTGGGTTTTTTTTTTTGATTTATGAGGAAAATGAGAGAAAATCGGACTAAAGTGCTACTTAACTTGAAACTTGCATTTATTCTGAAATTGAGTAAGTGCATGGGTGCCTTATATTTTAGTATAATAAAAAAAAATTACAACTGCTAGAATATTTAATTGTTAATGACCAAAAAATTATTCATGCATGATACTACTAGTAACTTATTTTTATTCTTCTTCCTTTCACCATTTTTTTTTGTTTTCCCCCTTTTATAGTCAAATTTGCTTTGCTTTTACAACTACTTGACTGAGTGGCAAATCTAAAATCTTGAAAACCTGACCAAAGTATTGGGTTTTGGGCATAAAACTCCCATATAAGTCAGCTTGGATGATGGGCAATGATAGTAATAGGAAATCCTGTGGCCTCTCTGAACACCTCTAGATCAACAACTTCTTAAAGGAAGTGAAAATGTTTCATTGGAACCCAATTGGTTCCCTTTGGAATTTTTCTATGAGTTTGTCTAATAATTGCTTTTTATAGATGTTTCAGGCAGGAAGTAAATTACAAAAAGGCTTGGAACAACACCAACTGAAACATTATTATTTGCTTTTAGCATCAATCCCATAATTACTACATGTTCACCTTCTACTTCCTTTATTTTTTAATGTGGCTTCCATGATGTTATATATATATATATATTAGCCAATGTAGCATATGACATGCATGAAATTAGGGACATCATGCAAGCCACATTTAAGAAAAGTAACTATAGTAGATGATAGATATAGAAATATTTGGTTGATCCTAAGTGCTCAACCATTGATGCTATAAAATTAGGGACATATGTCCTTATCAAGCACACCCACAAATGCTTTTAGTTTTTGGAGCTTCATGAAGATCCAGTAGTCCATAAAAATCCAAAATAATGTTTCAGTTGAAGATAAGATTATAGGAAAGATGACAACCTAAATTGGGCATTGAGTAATAAAGTATAGGAGGTAGCCATCATCATCAAAGGTTACTGATTAACTAAGGGCATATGTACAAACACAAAAATCATACAAGTGTAAATGTCATTAGATGGAGTCATGTTTTTGTGGCAGTTGGGTCCCTAGATAGATAGCTAGGAAGGAAAGTGATTTTCATTTAGAGGCATATGCATGTAAGTTGAGCAATAGCATGTGTAAATGCCATTAGATGCGCCTCTACCTTTTTTTTTTTTGGCATGTGCTTGAGAGATACCTTTTAATCATTCAACATCATTGTAGTGAAAGATGAATATTACTGACAAAACTTGTAAGAATTACTGACAAAAACTCGTAAGAATTTTCTCAAAAGAGACTGAACTGTATCTATCTTGTTCCTATGATCCAAAAGTTACTGCCTAATTCTTAGTTTCTTGGTTCTTCTCCATTGCTTGCTTGAGTGGTTACCAAGTTAAGAAATCTCTCTGCTGTTTGGGGCCTAGAAGATCCTTTTTATAAGGGAAAAATAAAGGATCAACTATTTATGTCTTATAGAAATTTCCTTCTTTAATTTTAGACTCACTAGGATTGAACTGTAGAAGCTCATTATAGACATGTACACACGTACACGCATATATATATATATATATATATATATATACACACACATACATGCACACGCATATACAAATTAAATTGACTTATAAATTATTTCAAATTAATTTAAAAAATATTTAAAATTGATTAGATAATAATTGAGTCGAGTTTAAGTTTGAGGTATTTGAATTAGCTAATTGAGTTGAGTTCAAATTTTATAATACTTAACTTCACAAATTCACAAAATTTATTGAGGTTGAAAAGTTTTACTATTTTGTTTTATAGTTTAATATAATTATATAAATATTTTATTGAATTAAGTTAAGTTCATGCTTCAATTTTTTAAGTGAAATGTTAAAGTTTAGAAATCAAGAAACATATCCGAGTATTTCAATTAGGTTGACGCTCTTTTAGCGTTTGTATCACATTTCTATTGTTCAAAAAATAAAAGTACTTATAACTTTATATAATTAATATAATCAAACTGAGTTAATTTTAAATATAAAAATTATTTGAGTTGAGATTGGTCCTACAACATCCATCCGATTTAAGTCAAATTTTAAATTCTAAATTTTAATATTGAATTGAGCTTGTTAACTTTTGAACTTAACTCGATTGCACCCGAAAATTGATATCATTACCGGTCTGTAGTAAAATAAACAAGTATAGTTTCATGACACAAACAATTACAATAATTGAATGACTAGAGTCTTAGAGTTAATTAGTACTATACCACTAATTTGTTTAGAAAAGTAAATAAACAAGAATTAATGCACATAAAGTTATTTTTTTTATTTGTG
>CATIWM010132057.1:0-25878 GCA_949671775.1 Mallotus repandus | reverse complement strand
ATAGATCATTGTAATAGCCCCAATAGTGGAAATAGTGCAATCATGTGTGTGGCATGTGTTTTTATTTTAATTAATTGGTTAGTAAATTAGGGTTTCATTTGGTAAATTCAATTAAAATTAATGGTGGCTTTAGATTAATTTAGGTTGCATGTAATTAAAATTAGGGTTAGAAATATCACAGAATGTTTGTTTTTGATTTATTATTTATTATTTATATTATTTGGGCTTGTTTGTTATTTTTATTCGTTTTGGGCCCCAAGCCTACATGTAGGTCTAACTCATCAATAAAATAGGCCTTTAAAATTAAATTTAGGCCCATTTAGGTTAATTTAGACTTTAGGCCCACTTTATGTAATTTAACTTGGTCTTAGCTCAGCCAATTAATAAAGCCTTTATCATAATTTGTAGACTTAGGACTATTTCATGTAATTAAAATTGATTAGAATTAAGTCTACTAATTCATTTCTTTTTCTTTTAAAATTTAATAGACTTAGGCTCACTAATCATCAAAATATAGGCCCACCTTAACTTTCATTTTACTTGTAAATAAAAATATAGATTTAGCTAACTTAAAATTAAAATCAAATATAGTTTGGATTTAAGGACGTTACGCCTTGAATGCATTTTTATGTGCTTTTTCATGGATTTGTTGTCTTAGGGTTAGATTGATGTTCAATTAGGGTTTAATGAAATTGCATGTAATTAGGGAATAAGATAGTAATTTATAAAATAATTCTAAATGAACACGAGGCTAAAAGAAATTGGTATTCCATATCCAGAACTCCTGGTTGTGTTGCTAGCTTGTATTAGAGAATCGAGTTGCCACCACTTTCGATTTGTCCTTGTTATTACCCTAGGTGGCGACTCCTCATCTCCATGCCATGTCTTTATGATAGTGGTTAGTGTGTTCCCTAGAGCCTTGAGCTCAAATAGTGACGTGTTTACAATAAACTTGGGCGCACTAAACCCCCCCGTTGACACCGATCCTATTCAAGCAAACACAAGGAGAGTAAATCATGCAAGCATGCATACATGCAGGAGTAGGAGGAATATTTGCCCTCCATTATTGTGTAATGCCCAACATGTAATCTCTTTTGGGCATCAATCAATCGGTACATGTACTGGCCTTGCTCCAAAGGAATCTACATGTTTGATAAGCTAATCAGTACTCACAAAAGTATTAAGAATGACTGAGAAAATAGGACTAAAGAAGAAATTTACACGAGTAGCACTAGTCGCGATGCAAGCCGGTGTCAAATCCTCATCCAAAGTTAGGAACCGACGTGATAACTCCCCTGGAGGGATCCAACATCGAACCAAAGAATTCAGAGTGTGCATGAAACTGTCAGCCACTATGTCAGAGACAGATATAGTGGGAGGTCTAGGCTGCTCTGCTGTAGTCGAGGTGCCCTCTCTACCCTAACCTGGGTGAGTTCTCTCTTGAGTTGGGGCTTCAGTGTGCAATGTAGGTCTAGTAGCTGCAACCTGAAATCAAAGAATCACATTAGAATATGATGATTTGAGAAATGTGATATAAGAATCAAACACATCCCTGAGAGGTAAAGCTGACATCTAGGGGGACTCGTTGCAGGAGATAGGTCCGGACAAAATCTAGATACTGGCTCTTCACCTGTATAGTGTGATCAGTACCAGTGCTTCAGCGACAGCTCGATCAAGCTCCTCACCCTCTAACTCATAAGTCCAAAAAAGGTCCTTGGGAGGAGACATGGGAAATCGTCGTGCTCGGGGTCCACCGTTCTAATTGTACACTCTCTCGCTAAGATACAACACTCAACAACTAGGGCCCTAAAGCATAACTCTCTGCAGGGATATCGGCCTAGAGTGGACCATCTTAGGATTCCACTAGTTCTCTAGTCACCACAGATCACTCTATATTTACAAAAACTAATAGGTAAGTGAATAGAAATAAAGGAATACTAAGAAAAGAGAAGTTTTATTTTTCAAGGTACCGCTTCAGGAGTCAGGGAGTTCATGCGCCCCCGATGAACGTGCACTTGAGCCAGGTGCCTTTTCAATACACTACTGGCACCCCACCTCCCTATAGCTGGGAGATGATATGCTACATGGGATATCCCAACAATCAACTCCAACTCCAATCCCTAAACCTGCAAAGGAAAGTTGTCAGTGAATGATGACAAGATTTGCAAAAATAAATCAAAAAGGGAAAGGAAATACCATAGTAGCATGCTAGAAACTACAGAATCTCCTCGCTTTACACACTACCTCATCCATGCTCCTATAGAGGTATGCTATAATCCAGGTCCCGGTCTCGGAGTGGCATAATGAATATCACGTCTAGAGAACTAGCCATGTCAGCAAATAGTGTGGTGCCGAGGAAGTAAATCAAGAAAGCCTACACCACTTAGTCGATCTCTCAAGGGCTGGTCATTGCTACGGCTCTCTCCCGGGTGTAGAAACTCTTGATCGAATCTAGCTTAATCGTATAAGTCCCCTTTATGTCGGGAATCACACCGAGGAGACACTTGATGTAAGAAACGGTCTCCAAACTCATTCGATGCACGCTCGTATCAAAAGGAATGGGATTCCCGACACATACAATTCTGGTAATAGCAACGAAAAAAATCGGATCGAGAGTCAACTTTCCAAACAGGAGATGGAAAGTGTAAGTCATGTCTAGCCATCTCTCCATCAGGGCATGAAGAGGCTAGTAATCCATCTTCCCCTGCTCCTCTAGCAGAGAAATAATGAAATCCTTGAATCTAGTTTCCTGGATCCTATCCTAATGGTGGTCTGTGAGCTCATTCTAGAAGACTTGAGCTCCATGAAAGTTCTTGGTGCCCTTAAATGTGTGCGCATTATGCTACAAGAAAGAACCGGGGAGTAGAATCAGTTTTTTGTTGTTTAAATATTCCTGGGAGTTAATGATAAGTTAAAAATTGAAAAATAAAATAGAAAAAAACCTCTTCTGGTCAAGAGGCGACACCTCTCCACACAAGAGGCGACGCCTCTTTGCCAAGGGACAACGCCTCTTGGCCAAGAGGTGACGTGGCCTTTTGATGAAGGATGCGATCGCTTCTTTGCCAAGAGACGTCATCTCTTTAAGGAGGTGATCACCTCCTCAAAGAGGCGACACCTCTTCAGCGCGAAGAACAACGTGCTCTCTATTTTCATATATATTCGCCTAATTTGATCCTATTTCTGATCTTAATTGATAGATAAACATAAATGTACTCTAACCCAGTATAATTTGTAGGAAAAAATTAGAAGTTTTGAATACTAACATCTCCCGATGCCAGAGAACAAATATGATTCTTCAAATCTGCCAAAATAGGGATTATTTCACCCTTCATGAATCCATGACTTCGCGAAGGAGTGAGGATAGGAGAAACAAGGTCCCAGGGAGGTAGAGGCTGCATTCTCTCATCAGCCATGCTTGAGATTTAGAAATTATGGGGAAAAAGGTAAAGAGAAAGAAAGAAACAAACAAAGAGAAAGGAAGAAGGAAAAGAAAGGAAGAAAAGGTTTTTATATAGTAAAAGGGGGGTGGGCTTTTGAGAATAAGCCCTAGAAAGCAAAGAAAAAGGAAAAAAAAAGCTTAAGAGGCCTATGAATGGCCCATCAGGTGGATAGGGATCCCCAGCACAACCCAAAAAAAAAGTGGAAAATTGCTTATTCTGTTTCTCGGGTATATCTCAAAATCAACTTTCAACAATTGAAGATATTTTGATCGAAGCATCACTAAAGGAATGTCTAGTTGAGTTTGAATCCCTAAAGTATGTGATGGAAAGAAACGTATGGCTAGGTTTGAATCCCCAAAGTGCACATTGTAAATAAGTGTCTAGTCGGGTTTGAATCCCCAAAGTGCACTCTCCATATGAAGAAGCGTCTGGTTGGGTTTGAATCCCAAAAGTGCGCATTTCAAGGAATGTCTGATTGGGTTTAAATCCCCAAAGTGCATTCTTTATAAGAACCATCTAGTTGGGTTTGAATCCCTGAAGTGCATGTTGTAAAGAAGTGTCTGGTTGGGTTTGAATCCCTGAAGAGCATTTTTTTTCTTTTTTCTACAGAGTGAACATCAGGAAATGCTCGGAATTCACATTAAATTATAATGAGTAACTGATCGGGCTAGGAAAACCCAAGGAACACAGTTACTTTTCACATCTTTTCTCTACTGAGTGAAGATCGGGCCATGCTTAGAATTCACGTTAAATTATAATGAGTAACTGATCGGGCCAGGAAAATCTAAGGAACATGGTTACTTTTCACACTTTTTCTCTACTGAGTGAAGATTGGGCCATGCTCAAAATTTGCGTCCAACTATAATGAGTGACTAATCGGGCCAGGAAAACTCAAGGATCATGGTAACATTTCAAGTCAAAGTTCAACCATTCAGGTTGAATTCCTGAAGCTAACAACTCAAGTGAAGCTTGCAGGTCAGGTATGTCATTCTCACTATTTATTATGCAAGTTGCTTTTTAAAAAAAATTTGATTTCATAAATCCATTTTTTGAAAAATCAAGGGGGAAAACTGTGGACACCCTCGGTTTGATTAGCCCATAACGAAGGCCTAGCTATGAGCAAGTCTGAAATTTTGAATGTAAAAGGACCTGAAACTTCATGTAAAATGAACTTGAAAGCTCAAAACCTCTAAACCAAGCCCAAAAACACCAAACCTAAAGCTCAAAGGCCCAAAAGGAAATAGGGAGGCCTAAGCCCCATGGCCCAGAACTAGGTTAAGCCTAGTTAAGAGACGATCGCCCCTTCCAAAGGACAATGCCTCTTTAGCCTGAGCTCGAAGATGCGCTGCCTCTTCAGTAGCCGACCTAACTTTATATTAAATGCATTTTAATGCATTTTGGCCCCATACACCAAAACTGGACCCATAGATCTCCAACCTACAAATTTGTACATAAAAATATGACTTTCACGGCAAAAATAGGGTGGATAGGGGAAATGATGAGAAATCATGAGGGGGATCCAAGTGGCATTTTTGGGAATTAGGAAAAGAGAAAAAAAAGAGCTTAAGTAGAAGACTTAATGGTTTGGAAAGGAGGTTAGACACTAAGAAGAAAAGAGAGAATACAGAGAAGAAAAAGAGAGCACAAAAAAGAAAAACACAACTTGAGAAGGAAAAAGGAAGGTAAAAAAAAAGAGTTTGATTAAAGAAGAGTTCATTTTCTTAAAGGAAGAGGAGACTATCTTACATTCAAAGTACAAAAACACACAAACTAAGCTCTGAGGGCTCAGTTAAGAGCATCAAACGTGGTTTATTTAATAAGAATTAGCACCTTGGCATTTCTTGCCCTCAAGAACCACTCCACTTTTAGATCAGCAAAACGGTCACTGATATTGCACAAGGTGATCAGATTTTTTGGATTCAAGCTCATTACCATTTTCGAAGAATTTCCCTTTTCATTTTCCAGCAAAACCATTTTTGGAGAATTTCCATCTTCATTTCTACCTACTAAGACAGCTCTTCCGCAAGATTTGAAATCCCATGTAGGATTCCATGTTGAATCAAAGCTGGAAAAAATCAAGTTTCTCAGCCAGGAAAATCACTACAAAATGGATCAGCGGATGCATCCTAAACCCAACCAATTTCCCCTTATCGAGGAAAGGCTCAATATATCGCTTCCTATAGAATTTGGTCAAAATCCAATCAGCTACTTGCTTTGCAGGTGGTCGCCTATACAAAAGAGAAATTATTCCCCGAGGATAATTATCAACTCCAATTTTTATCTGGAAATGGTCGCGTATCAAACCTTTTTCAAGCCACAAATACTTCAACAACCTTTTGTTGATAACAGCATCAGCCTGGAAGATAAAAAAGCACAATAAACAACATTGTAACACTGGATCAAGTGTGTCAAAATCCACCTCAAAATCTTCTACAGCGGGTTGACCTTGGAATTTCTTATAAGCATCCAGTTGAAGCAATACATCAAACAGATTGCGAACGTTACAGACAGTCCTGACACCGTCATTGTCACCACCTAAGCTCATTTTTGCGAGTATAGAATGTGATGTTTCAGCTTCATTATCATTTCGGTGATTAGCAAAACATTAGCCTCCATTTCCTTAGCTTTCAATAAACTAATGCTATATGGGTCCTGCAGCAGCTTTCTTAAATCGGTATCTAGTACTTTTCCCTGTCGACTCAGATCACGAAAGTACTTCCTAACGTTAAGCACAAGATCTTGGAGATTACCCATAGAACTTCTGATATATTTTAGATCAGCTTCATATTTAGACTTCTGATCACACAGTTTTTGGTAGTTTTTGCTACTACAGTTGATGATGTTACGGTTCCTTTCGCTACTGCTAGCGGTGGTGCCATCTGTGTTTGGCAGAGTGATAGGAATTAAAGCCTTGGTGTTGGAGAAGAGATTGATCAAAGCTTGGATTAATTCGATGACTTGTGAAAAGGTCAATGCAGCATCATCACTAGCTTTGCTGGACTCGGCAAAATCTGCTCCATCAGCCGTCGATGACATGACAGTGACAAGGGAAGAAAAAGAATTGGAAATTAAGGAAGATGAAATGGTTCGACTGTGATGAGCAACACAGTGTTGACCAATTGGAAGACAAATGATAGAGAAGAAAAGAACATTCAAAAACGATTTTCATAATTAAATTTTATGAATCTTAAAAAAACTGTCTTAATTTTCATTAATTAATTATTACTTTTTTTATTACATTTTAATTATAAAATTAGAAAATTACATTTTTTATTTTTTAGCTTAATCTCTTCTAGAATTTCTATTAAAAATTATTAGTTATTTAAAACTATATAAGAGAATATTTAACAATAGAAAACCATAATTAAACTTTTATCTATAAATTTTTTCTGTATTGTAATACTATTAAAACTTTTTTTTTTCATTTACAATTTCAATATCTAATAATTATAAGCTTCAATTATTTTAAAAATTCGAGTATAATGAATATAATAAAAATGCTAAAAATTTCCATGCATAACATTTAACTTAAAATTAAAAAGCTTACCTAATTATGTATAAATGGTCAATTTAAAATTAAAGCCGTTACTGAGTTAATGCAATCTGGGTAATAATTGAACTCTTGAGTCCATAACCAGACCTGAGATAATGTCCTAGTATCATCTAAGGACCATTAGCCAGTACCTCTATGAAATGAACGATGAAGTGATCATTATCCAAATATATAACAGAAAAGAAAAGCCCTAGGAACCACCCCACATGGATTCTAATCTACCACATTATGCCCTATAACCGATAGCTAACAGTTTTATTTTTTGGAACAATTTTTATATATGAGTGGGGAGAGGGAGTGGGAATTTGAACCGCCCACTTCTACATATGTCACATCCACATACAAGATGGAGAATCATCTTGGTCAAATTGGGCTGACAATAGGTACCAGTTTCATGATCACTGCTTTTGTCATGGTTTAATAAAAAATTCCTTCATCTTCTACTACATATTCACCATTAGAATTCCTTTTTCTAGTCATTATTGCTATGCCAGAGTCATGCATCCAAACCCTTATCGTCAAGGCTCTCAAATAAGTTTTTCTGACCCACAGCAGTGTCATGCATAAACATATCTTTGAAAGAAACAGGCAACCCCTAATCACCATAAGCCATCTCCCTAAATTTTGCCTTTTTCTGAGTACGATATGTTAGAATCCCACATTGAAAATATATAAACCAACTAAAAGGCATATAAATGATAAAAGGCCAACCACCCAAATAATTAATTCTAGTCTTTTAGTTATAATTGGGCTCAAGTTTCAAAAATTCATCTCTCTCATTCGTAAATCACCAACCTGTCAACCTGACCTTGGGCACAACAACATCATCAAACATAATATACTTGATTTTAATAATATTTTTAATTATTAATTATATAAACATTATTTTATCGTGAAACAATTAGTATTTTAAAGTTTAGTAATTAAAGTAATATATTTTAGTGTTAAATGGATGATATATATTTTTAAATTTTAATAAAAAAAAAAAATAATTGATAATTTAAGTATTATAGTTAACTACTAAATATTAATTACAAATTTAATAGTAAAATGTAATATATTTAGAAAAAATAAGATATTTATGATAAAATTATAAATTTGAGATAAATTTGGTATAAATTGAAACCGTCTAATTTTTTTATTTAGTTGATGTAGCAATAAGTATAGTGCTACTTAAGATGCCACATCAGCATATTCACACTCAATTTTAAAAAAAATATGCAAATTGGACCCTCACATTTTACCCTAGTTTTACATTGGACCCTTTGATTTTTTTGAGCCAAATTGTAACTTTTATTTTGAAAATTTAGACCATATTGGATATTTACTGAGTGCAATCAAGTCTTATAACTTTTTTTAATACAATTAAGTCTTATAGATTAATAAAAAATTAATTTTGATGGATACTAACAAATAAAATTGATAATTTTTTATCAATATATATATAACTTAATTATAAAATTTTAAAAAATTTTAAATTTATAAAATAATTTTTTAAAATGTTTTTAAAATTTTATAATCAAGTAATATAAATTTCAAAAAATTGACTAAATGTATTAGTTAATTTAAATAGCAAATTGATAATTAACCTAAAATTTAATTTTAATAGTTGAATAAAAAAATTATTCATTAATTATTGTATAAATTTAAAAATTTAAATTGATGAATAAAATTTAGACATAATTATATTATACTCGTGTCGAAATACAACCGCTAACACAAATTGCCGGCCTTAATTAGCTTGCATGCACAATTAGCAATTAACAAATCAAATTTAGGGCAACTAGCAACGACTGCAAGCCAGAATCGATTGGCGTCATTTGCTGGACAATGCTCTAAGGGCTGCATTACCATATTAATTATTGTACATGCTTTATATTTTAATTTTTTTTTATTGTAAATTATATTATCTTTTCTCATCCAATATATGGATGTAGTCCTCCTTGATTAACGTGGATCATTTTATAATAAAAAAAATTATTATATTTTTATTTTATATATAGAGGACAATTAATTTAAAAATAAAAAAATAATAATTTGCCATGGGCTATTATATCATGGACTGTTAAATACTTAAATTTTATAAATTTTAAAAAATTGTATTAAATTTATCCGATAACTAAAATACTTTTCATTAATTAACTATTATTTTTATTTTACCTTTATTATTAATTAAATTTTTTGCCTAATCTTTTATATATATATATATACTTTTTTTAAAAAAATTATAGGAAATTAAAACATTTTACAACATCAACTTACAATTAATTTTTTATTTACAAATTTTTATTGAATTTGAATGCTATAAGGACTTTTTTTTTCCATTTAATGTTTCAACTTTTGATAACTGCATGAACTTCGAATATTTAAAAATTCTAGCATAATAAATCTCATTAAAAAGATAACAATTTCACAGTACTGATATGTCTATGCATAAGATTTAAATTAAAAATCTTGCTTAATTATGTATAAATATCCAAGTTAAATATTTTATAACTTATTATTATTATTATTATCTTCTTTTAAAAATATGGGATAACTGAAATAGTGATATTTTGTCTCAAATAAAATTGTAACTATATACAATTAAGAAATTTTTAATATATATTCATATAACCTATAAAAAAAATTATGTTTTTGTGTACAAAATTTGAAATTAGATATAAAAATTTAAATTTTCATTATTTATATACATAAATATTTGTATAAGTGTAGCATGTGGTCTTCTCAATTAATAATTTTTTAAAAATTAAGTTATACTTGTATATTAAATCTTGTGAAGTGAATAATATTTTCTTTCTTCTTTTCTAGTTGTTCTATGGACATCTGTTAAAAAACAAAAAAGCAAAGACTAAACATTTTCTTTAATAAGGGCTATTATATAAATATTTTATCTTAGAATTGCTCTTTAATTTTGATAATGTGAAGACAAGTTGGCAAAGTTAAAAGAGTGGTGCCATGATAGCCATGAGTTGAGTTGTATGATGAATTGGATCATGCGCATCATGTTCAAATTTAATATTTTAATTAACCTTTAATGATTTTTGTAATTTATTTTAAATTTATTAATTTTATAATTTATATATATATATATATATATATATATATATGCAGGCAATCTTTTATCCATTCTTCTTGTTTATTCTTCCAAAATGCTCTCTATTTATCTACCACCACTTGTCAAAGTTTTATCCTGAGGTTTGGCTCTTTTCAGGAATCTCCCAGGATAAAACAGCACTGAGGATCAGCAAAAATCTATTCAACAGGTGGTTTCAAAAGGTATGGTGCTTTAAAGATTCAAGAATCCCCAATCTTCTAACTTATTTGTAGATTCTTTCCTAAATTCATTATCTGTTAAATACTAAAAATAGCCTGCATTTATCTTAAGGATAAAGAGGACTAAGAGCTTGTATAATAATTATTCAAAAAAGTGAATCTTTATGGCATATTTTTCCTCTATCACCTCCTAATAATATCATTTATTATGGCACATAGCAGAAACTGGATTCTGTGATTGATTACAACGATGTTACAGACGAAAAATTGTAGGTGGGCCTCTCTCATCTCACATTTAACACTCTTGGTATGCTAATGAGATTTGCTTGCATTTTTACAAGAAAAATTGCAAATTTGCTTAGTATGAGAAAGTTTTAAAAATATACTATATAACTAGTAATTTAGTTAATTTAGTAATTTAAGAAAGCCATATTTTTCTTGAGGCTAGAGCTGAAAAACATACAAAAAAAAATTCAAATATTCAATTAAATAAAGTTATCAAGCTAAATTCAGAGTTGTACTAACATACTGTTTAATCTCAGGTTCTAATATAATGACCTCTCTATCTTTCTCTCTGCTTTGCATCTTTCTCAAATCATGAATCTAACTGCTTGTAATTTACATTCACAACCAGAAATTTAGTTGGAAGGTTATATAACAATTAATTTTAGTTTCATAGGTGTTGAATAATTTGGACGAATAGTTTAGGAAATGAGTACTTTTCTTTTTAATTATTCAGTTGAATATAATCAAGTTTAGTGTTGTTACCTGCAAATCTTAACTAATACTGAAAAACATGCTACTGCAGAACAATAAACAGGTTATATGGGTCGTATTGTGTAACCTATCTAATAAATGTATCGTGTTTAAGTTTGTAATTTTTACACATTTTCAACCTCCTAATAAATTTATTCTATTTAATTAAATGGATCATATTTGAATTAAACGAATCATATCTCGACTTGCTAATACAAATTGCCAGCCTTAATTTGTAGGACTTGATATCTGCCAACTCATGCCCAACTGACATGGACAATTAGTAATTAACAAATGAAATTTTGGGCAACTAGCAACAAATGCGAGCCAGAATCGATTGGCTGGACAAGTTGCTCTAAAGGCCGCATTACCATGTTAACTACTTTACATGCTTCATACTTTAACTTTTTTATTATATATTATATTATCTTTTCTCATCCAATAAATGGTACCTTTTATAGATTATATGAGCGTCTGAGGTACATAAATATTTAATAAACATACATATAGTGGTGTGTGACTAAAGTGGATCATTATATAATAAAAAATATTTTTAATTATATTTTTATTTTATATATAAAGGATAATTAATTAAAAATAAATATAAAAAATAATTTGCCATGGACTGTTATATCATGGACGGTTAAATTTTATAAATTAAAAAAAAACTTTATTAATTATATCCATTAATTAAAATACTTTTCATTAATTAACTATTATTTCTATTTTATTTTTATTATACAATTAAAAATTACAATTTTAATATTTTTGCTTAAACTTTTTTATATATACTTTTTTTTTTAAATTATAGAAGATTAAAACATTTCACAACATCAACTTAACTTAGAATGCAATCAAGAATGTTCTTTTTTCAATTAATGTTTCAATTTTTGATAACTACATGAACTTTGATTATTTAAAAATTCTAGTATAATAAATTTCATAACAAAGATAACAATTTCATAATGCTTATATGTCTATGCATAAGATTTAAATTAAAAATCCTGCTTAATTATGTATAAATATCGAAGTTAAATATTTTATAACTTATTATTATTATTATTATTATTTAAAAATATGGGGTAACCGAAATAGTGATATGAGCTATTTGTTTCAGATAAAATTGTAGCTATACACAATTATTTGCAATTCTATTAAGGATGATTAATTTTTTTTACTTCAGAAAAATAGTAACAACTATCACATTGGCAAATTTTTTTTAATTTATAATATTTTGAGAAATTTCAATTTCATAAAAATTACTTCCATATGTTTTAAATTTCATTGAAGAATAATAATTAAGAATTTTTAATATATATTTATATAACCTATAAAAATATTATATTTTTATGTATAAAATTTGAAATTAGATATAAAAATTTACATTTTCATTTTTTAAATATACAGATATTTGTATAAATATAGCATATGGTCTTCTCAATCAGTAATTGTCTAAGTACTAAGTTATACTTGTATAGTAAATTTTGTGAAGTGACTAATATTTTCTTTCTTCTTTTCTTGTGCTATGCACATCTATTAAAAAAGTACAACTTTAATTAATTAAACATTTTCTTTAATAAGTGCTATTATATAAATATTTTATCTTAGAATTGCTCTTTATAACTTTTGATAATGCGAAGACAAGTTGGCAAAGTTAAAAGAGTGATGGCTACATTATAAATATTATTGCCATGATAATCATGAGTTGAGTTGTATGATGAATTGGTACATGAGCATCATGTTCAAATTTAATATTTTCATTAACCTTTAATTATCCTCAGGAAACTACGTCCTATTAGGGCCTGAAGATGTGAAGGTATATTGAAGTCTAAATATTATAGGCACACTAGTTATGGAGGGACGAAAACTAGAGTCTGTCTACGTGATGTCAGCACAAACGGCTTATGTAGACTAGACTAGAAGGAATGAGATAGTTGACCTATCGCATGCACGCCTGGGACATATGAATTATTATTAGTTAAAGGTGATGATGAAGAAATCTATGTTCAAGGGACTTCTACAACTTGATGTTCGAGAGGACACTGTATGTGTTGGATGCCAGTATGGAAAAATACACCAACTTCCATATGAAGATTCTGAGTACTATGCAAAAGAGCCCCTAGAGTTGATTCACTCATATGTATTTGGCCCCATGAAGCAACCATCCATGAATGGCCTTTGATATATGATAACTTTCATCAATGAATTTTCAAGGTACGTATGGGTGTACTTTATGAAGGAGAAATCTGAAGTTTTAAGCAAGTTTAAAGAGTTTAAGGAGATGATTGAAAAAGAGGTTGATTGAAGGATTCAGTGCATTCGTACTTACAATGGGGGCGAATATACTTCATATGAGTTCTCAAAGTACCTGCAAGATTGCAAGATACACCGGCAACTAACTTGTCTAAATACTCCATAACAAAATGGAGTAGCAGAAATGAAGAATAGACATCTTGCAGAGATATGTAGAAGTATACTACATGCAAAGAATGTTCCACCTCGATTTTGGACGGGATGTATAAAGACAGCTTCACATGTGATCAAGAGGCCACCACAAGCACCACTTGGATCTGTTTCACCCTTTGTGAAGTTGAGGAATATAAAACCCACTATAAGTCTAACGTACGAAATCTACAAGCTATGGAGTCGGTTCAAGTAGTAAAATAAAGTATCGATCCCACAGGGATTGCAAATTGAGTATTGAACTACTAAAAGTATTTGTTTGTTTAAAAACTGAATTTTGGTTTGAAAATTAAGTAAAAAAAAGCAAAAAAATTTTAATTAAAATTTAACAATCAAATTAAAAGCTAGGGTTCTTATTTTCAATTCTACTTTTTCTTTAAATAGATTAAACATCTAAGTCTTAGACTAACCTTAATTCAATTTGAAAGCATCATTAAAATCATAGATTTTCCTCTTAGATAAACCTATAATTAATTGAGTAAAATTAACACAAAGTTTTATAGCTCTCACTAACTAAGTGCTTCTTAAACTCAATTTAAGTCCAGCTTTTTCATCAATATTAGTCTCTTAAATGTCTCAACTAAGTAAGTAACTAATAGGTTGTTGTTTGAATCCAATAGAACCTATCTCACAATCAAGTTCTAAAGTGTAAACTCAATCTAAGGGTGACCAATCTAAAGATGACATTAAGTTCAACAACAACCAAAGAATTAAGATTAAAAACTTAGATTAAATCACATTATGCACATAATTGAATTGAAATAAGAACCCTAAAAATCTACTTAGCTACTCATGTTAAAAAGAAGAGAACAAGATAAAGTAGAGAAGAAAATACTAATCATTATTAATTAAAAGAAAATAATAACAAAAGAGTTAAAGAAACCCCCTTCACTGCTTCCTAAAAGATGTATGGAAGGTGTTGTTCCTTCAAATACTTCAAAACTAATTCTCTTAACTCAACGATAAAAAGATAATAAAAAATTGTTCTTAGATCTACCCCGATCATTAAATGCTTTCAAGGAGGCTCCCTTTTATACACCCTAGCCCCCATTATCTCTCAAGTTTGTTACAATTTTAAATTCCTTGAAATCCCCCAAATCTGTAGCTCAAATTTTGAATTTGAAAAGTTGTTTAATAGCTTGCGCAGCTATGCACACCCATGCGTGTGGCTATGCAAGAACAGTCTTCTTTGTGCTGACTCAGGTTGCGTGGCTATGTCGTAGGGTGCGCGTGCCTGTGTTAGCTTTCTAACACTCATATATGGCTGTGTGCACCCAGGCACGTGGCTGTGCAAGAACAAGCTGCATTTAAAACTCCACTTATCTTCAAGAATTTGATTTGTTATAACCTTTATGTCCTATCTCTGACTTGTTCAAATCCTTCAACTACCTCCCCTGCATTCTTATTTCAAAATTTAAACAAAAATTAACTAAACAAACTTAAAAAAATTAACAAAAATTAATTAAATCCTAACAACTAAACAAAATTAACAAAAATGAATAAAAGATCTTTAAATTAACTAAAAAATGCAACTAATTGGATTCTAATCCCATAGAAAATAGTGTTCAAAATACAAGATTTTTCACACTTATCAATTTCCCCCACACTTAAGTCTTTGCTTGTCCTCAAGCAAAACAAGAGAACAACCCATTCATATAATGAATCAAAACCATCGTTGGTTTTAACTTGACTAACCATTCTAATCTTCCTTTAATAATAAGTTTAAAACCCATAAATTAGAACAATAACTCAAAGTCAAAGATGTAGCATTTACCATGTGAAGAGCAAACTATTCCATGAATTCATGAAAATGAACAATTAACGCCCAAGAAAAACAAAAGTAAATAGGAATTATCTCTATACTTGGTAGTCAAAAATTCACATATACAAAGCATCCTTATGGTACTCATCTTATTTATTTAATCAAAGTCTTTCCAATCTCACTATCCCCCACCTTTCTTGCACTACTCAGTGTGGATACCTCCAAAAAGGAAAGGACACTCTTACTCTATAATAGAGCATTGGAGTAAAAGAAGCATAAGAGTTTAAATTTTAGTTTTCAGCTCTAAACGAGTGCATTTTATGCTTCATCTTATTTTTTAATAGAGTAGCCCATAGGTGCCTAAGTACATATGAAATAGACAATCCTAAAAAGAGACTTAATTCCTACTTACAAGCATCTTTCTTAAATATCAAGCATCCAAGTTCAATCATCCAATGGAACAGTAAGCATTAAGTTCATTAAAAATTAAAAATCCTTAACCACAAGTTATTTTTTGTAATTTAAAAGTCAAAACAAAATATTAAAGGGAGATTATCACACTTAATCAAGAAAACCATCTCTGATGAAATAAACTCTTCATAGGAATAGGTTCAAAAACTCAAGTAAAATGAATCTAATAGCATGCATGACTTCAATTTATTGAAAGAAAAACAAATAAACAAAAAAATTATAAAAATAAAAACAAAAGGAAAGTGTACTTCCCTTATTTAGATGCACTTGGAGGTGAAGTAAATGGAATGATGAACTCAGTTGTAGCCTCACTAGGTCCCCTTGATCTTTTTCCTTTAAAGATTTACTATTTAAATTCTTTTATTTGGGCTCGCAACTGATCTTTTTTTAAATCCTTCTATCTCGGTTGACAAGTCCACAATCATGTTCCTAATTCTATTGTCAGAAATGTCTATTAACTCTTCCATTCTCTCCATGATTTTCTCACTCCATCCTTCATCCTTTCTTCTCTTCCTCTCTTACTAATTGTTTTTTTTCCTTTAGCACTAGGCATAAGGTTCTTTGCTCTAGTCAAATACCATAAAGTCCACTCAAATCATCAGCTCAAAATTTGAATATAATAAGTTATTGTAACAGCTTGCACAGCTGTGCGCACCCATGCACATGGCTGCACAAGAACAATCTTCTTTATGCTAAATCAGGTTGCATGGCTGCATAGTAGGGTGTGCGTGGCTGTGTTGGCTTTCCAGTAATCAGACAAGGTTGTGCACACCCAGGCACGTGGCTGCGCAGGAACAGGCTGCCTTTAAAACCCACCCTACTTTTCTTCAAGGATTTGACTTGTGCTTCCTCCAAATCCTATCTTTGACTTATTCAAATCCTTCAACTACCTACCATGCATCCTTATTTCAAAATTTAAATAAAGATGAACTAAATAAACTTAAAAATCAATAAAATTAATTAAATCCTAACAACTAAACAAAACTACCAAAATAAATAAAAGATCTTTAAATTAAATAAATTAAGTAAAAATGCATTTAATTAGATTCTAATCCCATAGAAGATAGTGTTCAAAATACAATATTTTTCACACTCGTAAATTACTATATATAGGCCTGCCAAAGCAGGGTCTATTAAGTCATCTGAGAAAGACAAGTCAGATAATGGTGCTATTCAAATTTTTAATATGGTTTGACTTAACTAAGTTATCAAAATGGTTTTGGACCTAGGGCATTAGATGGGATTTTAGCTAGGACATGTGATGTCAAATCCCATACCCTTCCAAGAGTTACATGAGATGTAATTGGTAAGAGTTACCTACCTAAATAACCATACTTTAGGTGATGAGGTAAAACTCACTTAGAGTATAGTGAAATATGGATCTCGGCCCATTAAAATTTATAAATTAACTTTGAGGGTTATTGATTTGAATGAATTTTGTGGGATTTATAATTATACCTCATCAAAATAATTTAATAAAATACTGAGTACATTGCATATATATTTGTTGTAGATAATGACATTAAACACTGCATCTAATTTGTCATTGCGATAAATCCTTGAGAAGGATAATCTTAATGGGATTAACTTCCTTAACTGGTATAGAAATTTAAGAATTTTTCTTAAGCATGAGAGAAAGGAATATATCTTTGATCAACCTAACCTAGATGAACCGACTGCTAATGCTCCTAGAGCTCAAAGGATGCTCACATTAAGCATCTTAATGACTCTGTTGATGTCATTTGCCTCATACTTGGAAGCATGGAATCAAAAATTCAAAAGCAACTTATGGAAATGGATGCTTATACTATGATAGGCCATCTTAAGGAAATGTTCCTAGAGAAAGCTAGAATTTAAAAATTTAGCACTATAAAAGCATTACTTTCTTGCAAGTTGACTATTAGCAGCTAAGTGGGTCCTCATATTCTTAAGATGAAAGGTCTTCTTAATGATCTGGATAGGCTTGGTCTTAAGATCAAGCAAGAATTGGCCATTAATATTATTCTCAAATCTTTGCTAGAAATATATGATGGGTTTATTATGAACTATAACATGCATGGCATGAGCAAAACTATTTCTGAATTGCATAGGATGCTTAAGACTGCTAAGAAGAACATTAAGACTACCAAGGATGTTCTAATGGTTAATAAAGGGAAATGTATGAAAAGGATGGGAAAGAGTAAAGGCAAGATTAAGGCTTTTAAAGGATTTCAGAAGCCCAAGCCCAAGCCTATACCCCAAGAAAAACCACCTAAGAAGGGAACATGATATTTCTACAATGAGCCAAGTCAATGGAAAAGAAATTGCAAGCTTTATTTGGATGATATGAAGAAGAATAAGGGTAGTGTAACTACCTCTTTAGGTATTCATATTATATAAGTCAATTTATTTACTTCTGATTCTTAGGTATTAGATATCGGTTCTGGATCTTACATTTGTACTAATGTGCAAGTTCTAAAAAGAAGTAGCATCTTGGCTAAAGGCGAAGTGGACCTACGAGTTGGAAATGGAGCAAAAGTTGCTACTTTAGTTGTAGGAACTTATAATTTAACTTTTCCTAATGGACTTGTTCTAAGTTTTGAAAACTGTTATTATGTACCTGTTATGAGCAGGAATATCATTTATGTTTCCTATTTAGACAAGAATGGTTTTGAATTTATTATTTGGAATAATAAATGCTCTATTTATCATGATGACATTTTTTATGGATATGCTCCATGAAATCATGGTCATTATATTTTAGACATTGAAGACACTAATGAAAAGTCCATCTATAACATTAATACAAAGAAATTTAAATCTAATGATTTAAATGCAACCTATCTTTGGCATTGTCGTTTAAACCATATAAATGAGAAACACATTTCAAAGCTCCACCAACATGGACTTTTGAATTCATTTAATTTTGAATCATATGAAACTTGTGAATCTTATTTTTTAGGAAACATGACTAAAACACCTTTTATTGGACATAATGAGAGGGCTAATGACTTATTTAGCCTTATACATTTGAATGTGTGTGGTCCATTAAGTTCCACTGCCAGAGGAGGTTATCAATACTTCATTACTTTCATAGATGATTCAATAGATATAGGCATGTCTATCTAATGAAGCATAAATTTGAATCTTTTCAAATGTTCAAAATTTTCAAAAATGAAGTACAAAATCAACTTGGCGAGAGTATTAAAGCGCTAAAATCTTATCGAGGTGGTGAATATTTAAGCTTAGAATTTATTAATCATTTTAGAGATTGTGGAATAATTTCACTATTAACTCCACTAGGAACACCACAATGGAATGGTGTATCTGAATGGAGAAATCAAACTTTTTTAGATAAGGTTCGATCTATGATGAGTCAGTCAGATCTTCTAATCTCCTTTTAGGGTTGTGCTCTAGAAACTGCTGCATTCTTGTTAAACAGAGTTCCATCAAAGGCAATATAAAAGACACCATGTGAGATATGGACTAGCAAATCTCCCAATTTATCTTTTTTTTAAGATTTGGGAATGTGAGGCTTATGTGAAGCGTCAAATTTCAAATAAATCAGATAAATGCCTTTTGTGGGATATCCTAAAGAAACAAAAGGATATTTCTTTGATAATGCTTCTAAAAATAAATTGTTTGTTTCTAAGAATGGTGTCTTTTTGGAAAGAGAATACATTTCTAACGGAACCAGTGGGAGTAAGGTACAACTTGAAGAATTTTAAAAATTGTAAAGTAGCATTGTACCACATGTGGAACCTCAACTAGATCAATAAGTAACTGTTGAATCTACACAAGTAACCACAAGGTCCTAGAAGGTTTGATAGGACATATCATATCCCTAAGAGATATGGATTTCTTTTAATAGATAATAATGATGTGATTATTGTGCATCAAAGTGAGCCCACAACCTACCAAAAAGCCATGGATAGTCCAGACTTTAAGAAATGGTTAAAAGCCATAAAATCATAAATGCAATCCATGTACGATAATCAAGTATGGACTTTGATTGATCCACCTGATAGTTTAAAAACTATTGGGTGCAAATGGGTTTTCAAAAAGAAAACTAACATGGATGGGAATGTGCATACCTTTAAAGAAAGACTGGTTGCAAAGGGTTTCAAGCAAATATATGGTATTGACTATGATGAAACTTTTTCACCAGTTGCTATGATTAAGTCCATTCAAATTCTTCTTGCCATAGCTACATACTATTATTATGAGTAGCTATGGCAAATGGATGACAAAATAGCATTTCTTAATGGAAACCTAATTAAGGATGTGTACATGACACAACCAGAGGGTTTTATTAATCATGAGAATTCTGGAAAAGCTTACAAACTTCAAAGATCCATTTATGAATTAAAACAAGCTTCTTGGAGTTAGAATCTTCATTTTGATAAAGCAGTCAAAGAGTTTGGATTCATCAAGAATGATGATGAACCTTGTGTTTACAAGAAAGTGGGAGTACAATACTTTTTCTAGTGTTTTATGTTAATGATATATTACACAGTTGAAATGATATTCCTACTCTAAAAAATGTTAAATCTTGGTTAGCGAATTGTTTCTTAATAAGAGACTTAGGTGTAGCCGCCTATATTTTAAGCATTAAGATTTATACAGATAGATCTAAGAGGCTTATTAGCCTAAGTCAAAGCACTTACATTGATAAGGTACTAAATAGGTTCGACATGCAAAACTCTAAAAGAGGGTTCTTGCCAGTGTCCCATGGCATTAGTCTTAGCAAGACTTAGTGTCCAATGACATAAGATAAGCGAGATCGCATGAGTAAATTTCCATATGCTTCTGGTATTGGATCAATCATACATACCATGTTATGCACTCGACCAGATGTCTCATATGTTTTAAGCATAACGAGTAGATACCAATCAAAGGCAGGTGAAAGTCACTGGATAGGAGTTAAGAACATCCTTAAGTACTTGAGAAGGACTAAGGATGATTTTTACTATACGATGGGCAGGAAGATGAGCTAGTTATAAATGGTTACACAGATGCCAGCTTCCAATCTGACAAGGATGATTTTTGATCCCAATTAGGTTATATGTTTTATTTTAATAGAGGTGTAGTGAGTTGGAGAAGTTCAAAATAAGACACCATTGTCAATTCTACAACAAATATTGAGTACATAGCTGCCTCTGATGCAGCCATGGAAGCTGTTTGGATCAATAAGTTTATAACTAGATTGGGTGTTATTCCTAGTATATTAGATCCAGCGAACTTGTATTGTGATAACAATAGAGCCATAGCATAGGCTAAGGAACCTAGATCACATCAGCGATCCAAACACATACTCATGCGCTATAATCTCAGTAGAGAAATGATTGAGAGAGGGGATGTAAAGATATACAGAGTACCAACAGATGAAAATGTTGTTGATCCACTAACTAAGCCTTTTCCACATGCTAAGCATTAGAGTCATACTAGGCAATGGATATAAGATACAATATTGATTGGGCTTAGTGCAAGTGGGAGATTGTTAATGATGTGCCCTAGGCCAATTTTGAAATGGCCATATTTTGACTTTGTCATATTTTTGTTTTACTAATAAAGAGGCATTTTTATCATTACTGATATTATCCTTGATTAGTTAATTCTGCCTAAGGTCATTAAGCATGTGACTTGATAGTAAAACTCTTAGGTGATATTTGAATTCTAATCTAAATATCCCTAGTCGATCATTATTGTAGGAATAATAATGAATAAAGACTAGTATAAGGTTGATTGATGATTATTTTTTAGTAATCATGTATATGAGATATTGAGTTAAACTTATAGGTACATATTTAGAGAAATAATGTATTTGATCCACCCATTATAAGAATACTACATGGATAATTATCATAAGTAATTCTCATCACAGTAGTATTATTTGAGTCCTCTGACCTGAAATCACCATGGTTTCCAACATGATGGCTTTTGTATTTTGACACATCCCTACATCATCTTTAACCGGATGGTAAAATAGGTTGTGATTGGATATGGAATAAGTTATGTGAAGAATGTGAGTGATTGAGATGGAATTTGTCCTTCAATTATTTTGAGAAGATATCTATGGGCCCCTCAATAAGTTAGACTGAAGAGAAATGCTTGGTCATGCTAGAATGAGTTGATAAAGAGTTATCAGTGTTAGTCAACTTGGGATTAAGAAACAATATAATTGGATTATAGAAGGATGACATAAACCATGCCTTATGTTCAATCAAAATATCATATGACAAAAGGACTATAATACACATTGTGTATTAGGTTATTTCGGATTATTGACCTTTACACAACTTTAGTAGTCATAATGTCTTGCTAGAGGCCACTTAATTATGACTTGTGGGCTAAAATAGGAATTTTAAGTCCACTGCCAATGTTGTGTGAACCTATAGGGTCGCACACTTAGAACAGGCCCAAAGCAGACTTAGGTTAATTAACCCAATAACGATCTCTCTAAAAGAATAAATAAATAAGTGAATAAATAAATGAAAATATGTATATATATTTGTATTAATATTTATTTATTTCCTAATTTATTTAAGGTAAGAGTTATCTAAATAAATTAGGAAATGATTTTTATTTAGAATTAGAATCAAAATAAAAGAGGAAGTTTAGTTTTATCAAAACTGTTTTTGGTAAGTAGATGGTAATTGAAACCCTAGAATGGATGTATCTAAATACATCTCATTCTCTAGGGTTTCAAGTGGCTATCATTCTCCTCCTTCCTCCACTTCTTTTGTGAAAAGAAAAACATAGAGAGAATAAAGTAAAAGGAGTCATTTTTTTGATAAGGGTGCTAGTACACCTACTTTGCTTTGGATTTCTAGTTCATATGGATACCAGTAGAGGGTGTGACCTTTTGGTGGTGCCTCAATCCGATAGAAGAATACAAAAAGCTCGAGGTAGGGTGTCACCGGAATGAAACCCCTATTTTCCTTCCAAAAATCTTGCCATAAGATTGTCTTGGTGAGTGTTTGGTATCTCTCTTAATCAATTTATTTGAATTACATGGATCCTGAAAATGGGTTTTGTGATTAAAGTTTTTATTTTTTGTTGCATTTTGCATTGCATCATGGAAACTCAATATAAAGGCGGTGGCATTAACCCAACTAGGGCTTATCTCAATTCATCTTGCACCATGGCTCTCATGTCATCAATCAATGCTCCCTTAATATCTTCCAAGGTCTAGTTTCCTCCCTGTTGTTGTTCTATCTCTTATGTTTGTCAAATTGGATTTGGTGTTGGTGGTACTTCTAAGTATAGCTGGTTGATACGACTCTTCTCCAAGCTTCTAAAGATCTTTTTTGCTATTGATTGTGGACTAGAAGTGGTTCTCTCTAGTCTACCACCTCTTCATTTCCAAGCACAGAATGACCCAGATGAATATATGATGGCTACAAAATAAGGTGTTAGTATGATGCATGAAGTGTATGTATGCATGTATGCATGATGCACGTACTATACAAAGTTAAGTAACAAGTAATAAATCAAGTGTATAATATACATCCTTCCAATCTTATTCCTCTCACACACGAATTCAATGGCAAGTCTCTTTTCTTAGAATTTTTGGTCTTAGCCTTAATATTAATAAGGGATATCAAGAACCAGCACGCATGCCAAATCTTTAAATGTAATAAAAAGCATAAAAACAACATTTTAGGTATAAAAGTATGGCCCGATCTTTATTAGCCCAAATAGGCCTCTGGAGTATGTATGGGCTTGGACTTTTATCAAAAGAAATACCTCATGACAATAAACACAAGTAATTTGGGTAAATCCTAAGGGAAGTTCTTAACACTACATGTGCTTAGTCTGGTGAAAAGGTCAAGGTTCCCTTCGCAAGATGCCCTCATTTAAGACTTAAGTTACAGGCCAAGGTTAGAGGGGCCCGACATCCTTTGCAAACACGAGAGAAGACTACTACCCTTTAAGACTTAGGTCACAGACTTTGGTCAGATGAGCCCGGTAATCTCTCTTGAACCGAGTTAAGGCTAAGAATGATGGTTAGCCAATTTATAATCCCAGGAAGCTAGTGGAATCAAGGGACTATAAACCAATGCCATCGGCCAATAGGAACATGCAAAAAAGAATGCAAGAATAAAATAATAATTAATAAAATAACTCTAAAAAACATAAGTAGAATCAATATCTCTTATCCCCAGTGGAGTTGCCACTATAAACGGTGGGGTTTAGCGTGTGCCTAAGTATATAGCAGCTGCAATACTATTTGAGCTTAGGGCTCCAAAGAACACACTACTATATCACAAAGACATAGTGTGGAGATGAGGAGTTATTACCCAGGTAATAATTGGGACAATTTGAAGGTGGTGGTAACTTGATTCTCTAAAAGAAAGTTAGCACCACAACTAGGGACTCTAGATACAAAATACCAGCTTCTTTCAATCCTGTGTTCATTTAGAATTAGTTTATGAATTACTATCTTATTCTCTAATCACATGCAATTTTATATTAAACCCTAATTTAACTATCAATTCCAGGCAACTAGTCACATGAAAAGCACACAAAAACTGCATTCGTTCAAGCTTACACCCCCTAAATTAGTCTAATCTACATTGATTTTAATTAAATGGGCTAAATTTATAAACTATGAAAATTTAAGTTAATGGGCCTAATTCTACATGTTTTAATTCTAAGGTGAGGCTAATTCTACAATTTATGAAAAAGAGCTTTATTTAATGGGCTAAGTCTAAATTAATTTTAATTAATCTAAGTGGGACTATGTCTAAATTAGCTAAGTGAACCTAAATTATTTCTAACCTAAAATCTAATTAATTATGGATCTATTAATTGGGCTAATTGAAAGATGGACTTAAATCCTAATTAAGTTAATGATCTTATAAAATATATATGGGCCAATTAATTTATTAATAACCAAAAAATAATTAAATAACAAAAATGGGCCAAAAATAATAAAACATAAAAAAGGGCCTAAACATAAATAAAAAGCCTAATGGGCCTAAAATAATAAAACAAATAAAAAGTCCAAGCAATAACAACAAATAAATAAAGCCCAATCTAGAGTTTTCCTAGTTCTAATTGATTTTATATGAAACCCTAATTAAAATCTAAGCCACATTAATTTTAATTGAATTTACTAAGTGAAATCATAATTACTGACCATTTAATTATAATAAAAACACATTCCACACACATATAAGTCCATTATTAGGCACTTTGAGTGGAAATGTTTCTTTTTTAGGGTACTCCAGTGAACAAATCCAATGGAGACAAGGTGGGGCCTATAGCTCAGAGGATTAGAACACGTGGCTATGAACCACGGTGTCGGGGGTTTGAATCCCTCTAGAAGTAAGAAAATTATGATTGTGATAGCGGACCAAAAGCTATAGAACTTAGGTGTGGGTCTTTTGTCGAAATAGAATGTCTTTGCTTTTTTTTTTTAGTTATCATTAAGGCTAGCTTGATCCAAAATATCTTCATATCTTCATTTGTAAATTATATTGGATTCGAGTAAAGTAATATATTCTATGAATAATACCCTTTTCATTGATTATATTCTTTCAGTAGATGGTGGGATTCATATTGAAAATAATCGAAAATCTAGGAATTAAAGTTCAAAAAGTAAAAGTAAGAACTGCCTTTCAACTATTTCATATTAATTGGAATCTTTATCAAAGGAAAACTGATTCTTGAGAACCCCTTGTACACTCATGTCACGTCGAGGTCCTACAGAAGAAAAAATTGCAAAATCCTATCCAATTTATTGTAATTGATTAGTTAACATGTTGGTTAACTGTATTCTGAAACACGAAAAAAAAAATTATTGGCTGGGGCTATTACAATAATCTACGTACAAAATGAAATAAAATTATACAACCCAAAACTAAAATGAATACACAATGAAACTACCATTAAAATATAAAAATAAACCAAAAATAAAATAAACATATAAATCTAAAATCTACGTTCAAGTACAAAATTTAATCCATGGCATTCCATGGATCTTCATGGGTTCTCTTTGGTTCAATTATGTGACTCCATCCATAATCATAAACACAAAGAATTAAAAAAAAGGATTAAAATGAATTAAAATAATAATAAAAAAATTAAATAAAATAATGATATAAAATTAAATTCAAAATAAAGAAAAAACAATATCAAATAAATAAACAAATAAACATAGAAAAGCAACA
>CATIWM010131964.1:0-23851 GCA_949671775.1 Mallotus repandus | reverse complement strand
TCCATATACTATAACACTTACAATCTATCATATCATATTCATAATTGAAAATGTTCAAAACATAATTTCATAATGGTCCACGATAATGTCAAATAATGACTTTCTTGTTTATCTTTAAATCAATCATGTGTACACAAATATAAGAAATAGGAAATCCATAATGTATATCAGAAACATATAATAGAGCTTAGAGTGTCATTACATAATTATTCATCCTAATCATCATTACAACCAAGGCCCATCCTTAGAATATGTTCCTTAAATAATTTTGGTTGTAGGCCTTTCGTTAAAGGATCCACAATCACAAGTTCAGTACTAATGTGCTGAATAGACATTCTTTGTTTCTACATCTCCTCTTTAACAACAAAATACTTTAATTCCATATGTTTGGCACCCTTCGAGTATTTTTAATTAATAAAGAAGAACACTGCTATGAAATTATCACAATAAATTTTCAGCGGCTTGGTAATGGTGTCGATAACCCTAAGTCCTGAATTAAAGTTCTGCATCCATAATGCATGAATTGCGGCCTCAAATCATGGCACAAATTCTGCCTCTATAATAGATGAAGCAATGATAGTTTGTTTTGCACTTTTCCACGATATTGCTGCTTCTACTAATAGAAACAGGTAGCCAAATATGGATTTTCTACTATCAAGGCATCCAGCAAAATCTGAATATGAATATCCAATCACCTGTAGTTCATTGGATCTCTCATATGTGAGCATGTAATTCTTTGTTCCTTGAAGGTACCTCAATAATTTCTTTGCAGCTTTCCAATAATCAATTCCAGGATTACTTTAATACCTGCCTAACATTCCAACCGCGAAATTGATGTCCGGCCTGGTACATGTTTGCAAGTACATTAAACTTGCAACAATAGAAGCGTATGGAATTGACTCCATCTCCTTTCATTCCACATCATTTTTAAACATTGCATAATACTAACTTTATCACCTTTCTGTAAATGTGATATATATATATATATATATATATATATATATATATATATATCACATTTACAAATTCTATAGCATAAACTTTTTAAGTGGACAAACTCTGCAGCTTGGGTCACAAAAGGCTAAATTAAATAGTTAATTAGTTTTGAACTCAAGTTCAAATAGAGAACAAATCATATTAAGGAAAGCTCACTTGATAATATTTAATTTTTTCCACTTGATATGTTTGTCAACAATCACCAGTGCCAACTGCCAATTACATGTGTTTACTAGATAGTCCTTAATTTTTTTAAATGTTAGCATATGCTCTATTTACCTGGATAATTGCCAAATTAAACTGATTTGGCTTTTAGTTCAAATTACACACTTACAAAATCCTAGGATGCTATAGCAATTTATTAATATTCCATAGCTTGAATTTGAAAATCACTTACCAACTAACTCTGCATTTTATTGTTTGTTTTGCAAAAACTAACTTACATGATTTTGCTTTTTCTAAAATTGCAGTCCCCTCTCTCTGTTTCTCTCTTCTTACATCTGTTACCAATTGCCCCAATTGGCCTCCAATTATTCAAACTTGCTCTGACTGTTCCAGGTAATCTATTAACATCTTCTATGTTGCATTTTAATGTGTGATTCCTTTCCCATTACTGTTATTCAACTAATTATGTGGATTTGTATATATTATTTTATTTATCCGTTAAGCTCTGGTGCATTCATTATCTTTTATGTGAATTATTATGTCTACATGGAATAGAGTTCCGGGATTTTGAGCTTATGAAGTCATTCTTTACCACTAAAACATGTCGGCTAAAAGATTCAAACATGAATTAAAGGTGCATAAAGTTATCACAGCATGATATAATTCTTAAATAAAAATAGCAAAACTTGGAAGAAGACATGTAATGCTAATCCTATCTTGTTTATGTTGTTTTGGTGCTGCAGCTTTAGCATTTTTTTTTTTGGTGCTGCAACTTTAACATTTTTTTCAAAAAATAAATTCCGTTTGTTTCTATTATACAATGCCATTAATTATGGTACAATTTGGACCATATAACTAGAATATATAATTCGGCCAAAAAAAACTGGAATATATGAGAGTTATCAGCTAGCTAATTGTTTGGCTTGCATGTCTCAGTTAATTCTATTTGCTTAATTCACTCATAAATTAGATAGTAATAGGAGGAGGTTTGGTTAGTTCTTATTTCAAATGAATGATTTGCTTACAACATTATGCTAGTCCAATACAACCATCTAAGGACAAGTGTATTAGCCAGAAGAGAGAAGGATAATTTACAACCATGCTAGTCCAATACAACCATTTAAGGATAGTTTATTAGCTGTTAATTGAATGAATGTTTAAGTGATTGAAGGTGGTTATTTGAGGCTATACATGCATCTTCTGCCTCAGTCTGGAGGCAAGAAACATCATCAAACTAATTTTTCTCGCTGTCATGTAGCTTAATTAGTTCTTAAGAGGAAGGGCCTTAATGGATAGAACCCTCGATTTAAGTAAGCATTGATACATTATGAATGTATTTCTTTACACCCTCAACAAAATGACAACGTTCAATCAATAGCATTCAATTTAACCTCCCCTCCATAACCTAACATAAGTTGTTTGACTATAGAGTTCGAAGTTGGAATTGAGGGATTTATTAATTTTGCATTAAGTCATCCAGAATTGATGGACCAGAAAAAGATGGCTTTTTTTCCCTAATTATTTTATATGCATCTCTATTACAACTTACAACTTCATTTTCAGAGGCTAATATACGCCTATTTCGATAACCATTTCTACATCTTTATGCACTTGAGATGTTATAATTTTGACAAATTTTCTGGTAGATTTTTTTTTAATTAGGTGTAGAAGTTTTGTAATTGTGATAATATTGGAGCATTTATTTATATTGCTTACCTCTCCCATATTCTTCCTCTTATGCAAGTATTTGTTGAGAAGGATGTTAAGAACAATGTAGTGTTTGTTTCACAAAATTATTTCTCATTTGAAAAAAGAAGGTGCTTGTTCCGCTTTAGCTCCTTGAGATGGTTTAATGGGTTGCCTCCAAAGGATACCAGTTAGCTCCAGTGTAAGGTAGATAACACAGTATCCAATTCACATATTTAATGTTGTTATGGACATTTTTCTTAATGAACATTCTTTGCTTTGCATTTAATTGGTCAAAATTTAATCGGACAAGGGACATTGGAAAAGGTTATGTAACAAATATTAACATTTTACTGCTGTTAGCTAAATTGTTCATAAAAGTACTAGGTGTGGATAGAAAATTAAGAATGAATAGTATGCCATAATAGTCTAGTAGGCACAGTGATGCTACCTATTATGTCATACTGCCATGCTTCAGATGGATCTTACTCAAATGCTAATCACTTTAGCCTTTATCTTTTTAGGTGAGACATGACCCTGGGTTCTATGATTGCAGTGTGACAATAAAACCTGGTGACGTTGATGGTTAAGATGTTGCAGTTGTCCAATTGTCTGAAGATGACTAAGGTCTGGTAGCAGGGTAATTTGCAACCTTCTACCAGGGAAAATTTATCATATATGGTAGCTAAATTTATCATGTGAACTAGTTTTTTTTTTTTTAAACTATCATGCTAGTTATTATGTTAAGGTTATATTTCATAAGTTGTAAGTTATTTGTATTATTTTTACTTTCAACCATATACTAAATTAATATTTGTTTTTATAATAATATTGTATACTTTTATTTATTATCCTATTTTGTAACTTTTTTAATTAAATATATTACATTTAACTTTCTAAATAATAATTAAAATATATTTAAATATTGAAAAAAATGCACCTTAGCGACGAAATTTAAATTTAGCGATGATATAGAAAAATAGAAACCACTCAATTTAGCATCGGATTTATTATTTCCGACCTTAAATTTAGCGACAGATTTTGAATTTCTGTACCTTATTATTTTCGTTGCTAAAGTTTAGTGAGGAGCATTTTGCCTTCGGAAAATTTTTCGTTGCTAATCCGTCGTTAAGTGATTTAGCGATAGATTTTTTCAATTTAGATATGGAAAAATTTGTCGCTAAATTGGCAGAATCTTGTAATGATTCCTCCATGATAAATCTTGCACCTATGCCCATTGACCTTGAATGCCTCTCCTTTGGTGTTTTGCAACTCTAACGCACCACGAGAATGAACTTGAGTTACTCAAAAAGGTCCACTCCATCTCGATTTAGTTTACCTAGAAACAAACGTAAGCGAGAGTTAAATAGTAATACAAAATCACCACCATTAAAGGATTTCTTGATGATGTATGTATCATGCCACTTTTTAGTTCTTTCTTTGAACAATTTGGCATTTTCATAAGCTTGTAACCTAATCTCATCAAGTTCCCCCAATTGTAAGAGCATCTTCTCACCATTAGCCTTCACATCAAAGTTCAAAAACTTTATTGCCCAATATGCTTGGTGTTCCAATTCAACAGGAAGGTGACAAGCCTTCCTAAAATCTAGCCCATATAGTGAGAGTCCAATAGGTACTTTAAACGTTATGCGATATGCCCAGAGTGCATCATTTAATTTCATAGCCCAATCCTTTCTTGAAGCTCCAATCATTTTCTCCATAATTTTCTTAATTTCCCAGTTTGTCACCTCAACTTGTCCACTTGTTTAAGGACGATATAGAGTTACCACTCGATGATGGACTCCATACTTCTTAATCAAAGATTCAAATTTTTTGTTATAAAAAAGCGAGCCTCCATCACTAATTATTGCTCTTGGAACTCCAAATCTAGTGAACAATTTTTTAGAGAATTTTAGTACCACCTTAGCATCATTTGTAGGTGAAGCCAATGCTTCTGCCCATTTGGATACATAATATACTCCCACTAAAGATATATTTATTCCCATAAGAAGAAGGAAAAGGCCCTATAAAATTGATACCCCACACATCGAATAACTCCACTTCTTGAATTATGGAAAGCGGCATTTCATGTCTCTTGATAATATTTCCTGTGCATTAGCATCTATCATAATGAAGCACATACTCTCTGGCATCCTTGAACAATGTACGCCAAAAAAAACACACTCTAGCACATTTGAGGCTATTTTGGTTACACCATAATGACCTTTATAGACCAAATCATGACATTGTGAAAGGACATCAAATACTTCTGATTCAGGAATGCATCTCCCAATAAGCCCATCATGCATCTCCCAATAAGCCCATCCCCATATATTTTATAAATGAATGGCTCCTCCCACAAAAATTGTCTGACTTGGAATAAAAATCTCTTATTTTCTTGATAAGTGTAACACTCCTCCCCTCTAGTACCACCAGATAACATCTCATTATAATGGTGGTATCGTCAAAGAGAAGTGCTACCTACACAGCTAGCCTCAATATACTAGCAACATGATATCACTTGAATATACATATGGCATAATTGTATAAGTACACAACAACTAATTTACATAAAATTTAAAATGATGGCAAGCAATATTTGATATCTTAACTTAAAACAATATATACATGATAGGTAAGGTGTTCTGTCACCTTAGCATTAAACATCTATAGTACAATACACGAGTACGGGTTACATAAAGATACAAGTCAAATGAAATACACATAAGTATTTTGATTACCCTCTCTCGAAAAAGCACCTCCCTCAGCGTGCTAAATGTGCTTCATCCTTTAGCATATCTTTGGCCATAGCATGACTCAACCCCTCTCCATAAATAAGCAAAAAGTACATCAATCACAGTCCAAAGGGGGAAATAAGCTAGGCCAAAGAAAAAAGACAAAAGTGGATCGCATCATGCCCAACTCATATCTAGGTTAAAGAGACCTGAACTCCAGTGCTAGTGTCATAAGTGACTCGGATAATGGTACACACAGAATCCATATACTCCTCTTTAATAGCTGTAATACCCACATCCACTCCAATGGGCTTTATAGTAACCCTGAAAGCAAACTCAGCATCTGTGTCATGACATATGACATACTTCACCCTCGTCTCTAACTCAGAAACCTCATAAGTCATGGTGGTCCATTGCACCGCCATCTGAAAGTCTCTAGCTATATAACTAATATACAAAGCCTAAACTGAAAATATACAAGAAAGTGAGTATGAGTAATTTTGTAAGAAAATTACCTAGTGAGTAACTAAGAAATATATATATATACAATGAAAAATACCAAAAATAATATCGACCATAAATATAGAAATAATAACAGTGGAGTAATTGCACAACAATCTAAATTTGAAATTCAAGGGACGATGTGAAGTATTAAATATCACTTTATTGGTTTACAAATGCCAAATTATTTATTTCTATATTCTAATCAAGGTTTCCTATAATTCAATTCTGAGTGTATTTTACAATTTATGAATATGAGCATATTCCACAAGATATAAAAATTATGAGCATTAGAGCACAAATACTCATGTCTAGATAAATTTAATTATCAACTTCAACATCACATTCTAGACATGACACCTTTATAAATATACTATATTTTGAAAATACAAATTTATAGTTAACTCCTTCTCAAAGAAAAATAATTGCATAGCTCCTTCGCAGAGAAAAATGAAATATAACTCCTTTTCGGAGCGAAATAAAATAGAACTCCTTCTCGGAGCATATTAACTTGTAAATTTTGTATGCATACATGTAACCACATAAATTCACCACAACAGCATAATGAATTTATGTGTTGTCCCCAAGATAGTTTTATATTAGTTGGCCAATATAATTGACTCATCTCTTAATAGTCTTATACAAAAAAAAAATACAATTAAGACCTCAAGCAAGACATGTCATTCACCATGACAAAGTTGGACATGACAGTCACAGAATAAAAATATTTGTAGTCAAAAATCATTTTCTAAAAATAGAGATATACTCTATATTAACATCATACAATTGTGCTCATAACTGCTCATTATAAGATTTTACTCATTCAGAAAATACTAGCTCGGAATTGAGCATTCTGTAGATTAATTCTTTTCTTTGATGTTTGTTTCTTTGTATTAGAGTAGCTTTCTTAGCATACCCAAAATAAATACATCTAGTTAACTAGCATTTTAGAAATATCCATTAACAAAATTAAATTCTTAATCAAGAGATTTAGGAAAAATTTAGGAAGCACTTAAAATACTTATGCCAATAATTATTTATTTATTTTGCAAAAAAAATTAACGTCTAAACTTATGCTTAGTTTAGAAATAACCTGGAAATATTTTTCTCAAATATTCCCTTAACTGTTATAAATAAATAAATATATATATATATATATATACATATAATGGTAAATTTCATTTTAAGAAATTAAATTCTTAATATTTGCTTACGGATTTATTCATAAGTTTTGCTCATCATTCTAAAGTAAGATATGCAAAACTTAACTGAACTCAATACAACATTATTTATATCGTTGTAGCTTATTACAAAATAAATACACTTTAAATTCTTGAACTTTAATTCAAGATTTAGATTTTTTACTTGGTAAATAAAATGAATTAATACCAACAACTAAGCAAAACCATTAATAATTTAATAACTCAAGATTAGTAATTTGGGCTTAAATCAAACCATTAATAATTAATAAATTAATAACTCAACAAAGTTCTAAGATTAAATGTAATTATGTTAATCATAAAGATACAATTTCAAACCTTTTTATTAGCTTAGCTTATGGAGCTCAAAACAGGATTATAACTTAGTAATCCATAATCTTGTTTCAAATGTAAATGCTTCAATAGAATTAGAGAAATTTTTATCCCTCTCTCTTATGCATTTTCTTGCTCTATTTTCTTAGCATTTTGGTCATTTACATCTGCAGCATTTCTACACTCACAACACTTAAAATTCTGTAGAAATCTTATCACTACAACCAAATAACAGAGCTACATAATTTATGGCAAAACAAGAGGTTTTATGTAGCATGCTTCGAAGAGAATTGATTAACTAAATGTCCAAGGTTATAACACAAAAATATGACTTTTAGGCTGCTTAAAAATCAAATTTCAACAGCAATTCATCCATTTTCTACTGCAAATTTTTGAGTTTAATAGAAGCAATTCACCCTCTTTCTTTTTCACTTATACAGACATCTTTTAAATATCATTTAGAGGTTAATTAAGCTCTCTTTTTTCTGCACTTTCTTTGAATAGGGATTAGCAGTAAACAAGTTAATAAAGCTGCATAATTACAGCAAAATAAGAGGTTTAAATCAACTTGTTTCAAATGGGAATTGAATAATGAAATTTGTCAAAGATGTAACACAGAAACAAGTGAGTTTCAGGACTGTTTCGAAACCAAATTTCCATGGTAAACTTGACATAACACCGCAGTAATTCCTTTCGCAACAAACTTGATGGTTTAAGATAAACAATTCTCATGTTTATTGAAACTAAAACCGAAAATAACTTTACGTAAATAAGCAACATAGCTCAAGCCATGGGATATTCAAAGTTCAATGATACAAGAATGAGATAGAAGTCAACATTAAACTGAAGGAAATGAGCGAAACTTAGCATTTAGCCATCGCAAACATGAGCAACACCGAAACTCAAGAATTCAGCGAAATCAAAGAATTAAAATTTGCAATTAGGATCGGTGAGAACCACTCACAATCAATGCTAACTTCCTCTTTATCCCCTCGCTGCTTTGATAGACTCTATTCCGGGGCCACAAATAGCTCATAATCACCATTCACAAAGATTTTCTTAGTCCTAGCTCAAACTTAACATTAATAATATACAATCTTTAAGAATTTTGTACTAATTCTCTACTTAGCTTTCTACACATGTAGCTATAATCTAGTCTCATACACAATCTACAATGAGCTTTACAATCATTCAAAGATTCTTACCTCAATGCTTCCTTGATCTACCCGAATCTCAACCTAACTCAAAGCTCTTGTTTTGTTTTTTTAACTTTATGCTGATTTAGCTTACTTGATCTTCAACTTCTTAAGTGGTTTGAGTTCGGTTTCTTGCTCTTAGAGAAGAATCAAAGTTGTAAAACCCTTCTCCATCCACATGCAATGAACTTGACCTCTCCTTCTGGTCTCTCTCCCTCTCACGTACTTCTCTTCTTCACGCAGAGAAGAGTTTTCTCCTTTTTTTTTTGTTACAAATGTCTTAATGAAAAATGAAACCTACATGTAGCTTGACACCTCACCACCTTGTACCAAAAATTTCTTTAATTAATCCTTATTATTATTATTTGATTCTTATGATTTATTTGCAAGAGACATGTGTCAACATGCATGTAACCTTCTTGACACCTCAAACATTTTTTGCAAAAACACCCTTACTCTTTCTTCCATCTTCAATTACACCCTTCTTAAATTAATTTCCTTTGATTTTAAATCCTCATTTCCTTTGTGTAACTTTTACACATCTAGGCAAATTTTTGCTATTAACCGTATTATTATTATATGTAGCAATTTTGGAACCCTTATATCCATTATTTCAAATTAATTAAGCCTTTATGTGTATCATTTCTATCAATTTTGGACTTAATTAATTTTCTTAATTAATTATTTAAATAATAATAAATCTTCAATTTAGCATGTCAAGGGATACGGATGTGACAATAAGAGAGATACTCAGGTAGCACTCCACCTATCAAATAATTTACAAAGTTAGCATACCAAAGAGTAAAAATTTCTTTTAAGGTTAAAATAAACTCATCAGGAAAGTTGTCATCTATTAAGGGCTGATTGCTAAGATCTTCCTCTCTCTCCAATCTTGATAAATGATCTGCAACTACGTTCTATTATCCTTTTTTATCTCGAATCTCCAAATCAAATTCTTGGAGTAACAACACCCAATGAATGAGTCTAGGTTTGGAATCTTTCTTGGCTAAAAGGTACTTAAGAGCTGAATGGTCCGTGAATATGATAACTTTGGACCCAAGCAAATAAGCACAAAACTTATCTACAATGAAAACTACCGCCAACATCTTATTTTCTGTGGTTGTGTAGTTTAGCTATACATCCGTCAAAGTCCGACTAGCATAGTACATGACATGCAAATTCTTATTTTTTTGCTGGCCTAACACTGCTCAAACTGCATGATTACTTGCATCACACATAATTTTAAATGATAAATTTCTGACCACTGAGCAAGGAAAGAGAGTTTGTGAAGTAGTAGGGAGTAGAATTCGAGCTCTAGGTTGGCAAATTTCTGACATAAAGGGAATTAGTCCCTCTATTATTATGCATAAGATTCATATGGAAGAGGGGCATATTTAGCCTCTCTAAAAATGCATATCTCAAGTGGTTGGGTAGTGCCTTAAGCTCTAACTTTGGTGGTTTTTCAATGGAAGGGAGTGTGGGGTTATCACTTCTTACTAACAACTCAAGTTTAATAAATTCTTACACATGTTCTCCCTAATTCTCTAACTCATCACTTGGTAACTCTTCTTCCCCACTCACATTTGAAGCAAAAATAACTTCTTGAATACATTCATCAATAACAATAATTTTCATGCATGCTTCATCATCTAAAGGGTATTTTATTAATTTAGATATGAAAAAATCAACTTTGTCATTTCCTACCTTTAATGTTAATTTGCTCTCATACACACCAATTATAGCTTTACCCGTGTTCAAGAAAGGTCTACCTAAAATCAATAGACAAGATCTATCTTCCTTAAAATCCAATATGACAAAATCAACAGGGAAAATAAACTTGTCTACCTTTACCAAGACATCTTCAATCACACTGTGAGGCTTCTTGATTGAATGATCTACTAACTGCAACAAAATATTAGTGGCCTTCATATCTCCCGGCTCTAATTTCCTGAAAATAGAAAGAGACATTAAGTTAATACTTTCCCCTAAATCGCACAAATATCCAAGAAATTCACTAGTATGAACAATGCAAGGAATAGTAAAACTCCCTGGGTATTTTAATTTAGTTGGAATCTTGCGTGAAATGATCGAACTGTAGGTCTCTGTTAAAGGTAGTATTTCATGTTCATCCCAACACTGCTTGTTTGTGATGAGATCCTTTAAAAACTTAGCATATTTGGGCATTTGAACAAGTGCTTCAGAAAAGGGAACATTAATCTATAGTTTTTTAAAAATTTCTAAAAATTTTGGGAACTGTTCTTCATCTTTCTGCTTCTTCAATCGTTGAGGGAATGGTAATTGTGGTACAAAAGAGGATGGTGTGGATTTAGGAATTTCCTTTTGCTCTATTTATCCTTTTTTGCCTTATCTTCTACCATGACATACTGCTCCTTATCTTTCTTCTCATCCTCCTTGGAAATTTCAGCCTGCGTCTTAACTTCCTTGCCACTCCTTAAAGTGATAGCTTTCAATTCCTTGGGATTTAACTCTGTAGTACTTGGAAGGTTTCCTTGTGCTCTTGTTCCCGTGGCATTAGCAAGTTGCCCAAGTTGTACCTCGATGTTGTAAGTCGAAGAGGAGTGATTCTTTGCAATTTGATCAAACTTAGCCTCTATTCTCTTTTGGTTTCTCCTCATGGCTGGATAACTTATTTATGATGGCATCTAAAAATTTATCTAGTTTTTTCTCCACAGATGTCATCCTATCCTGTGGTGGATGCTGAAATCCTGGTGGTGCTTGTTGTCTATACGAGTTGTTATTATTGTTAGAGAAGTTTGGTATAGCCACATTGTTGTTGTTACTCCATAAAAAATTTAGATGATTTCTCCATCCTGGATTGTAAGTGTTGGAGTAGGGATTATTGGCTTGCCTCCCATAAAATTGATTGCCAACAAAATTAACTTGCTCTTGGCATCCATCTCCCACCATACATGCATCAAAAACACCAAATTCATTATTAAAGTACCCCATAAAATTGCAATTTTCACCTAAAAGGGTTGGAATATTTTTATTGGTTAGGTTGTCATATTGCTTTGTCAATGTAGAAATTTGAGTTTGAAGGGTTATCACGGTGTCAACTTCTAGCCTTCCCATTTGTTTTGGTGGATGTACTCTCATTGAAGACCATAGACAATTGTCAAGCGCTATCTTATCCAAAAGTTGTGCAGCCTCATCCACTATTTTTCTCATAAAAAATCCTCTAGCCTTAGTATCAATAGAATCCCTTATGGAACTTGTGACTCCATGATAAAATGTTCTTATCAGCACATCTTTAGGTAGTCCATGATATAGGCAACTTCTCTGCAATTCTATGAACCTCTCTCAAGGTTCATTTAAGGATTCATGCTCAAATTGTTGGAATGAAGTGATCTCTTTCACCACCTTAGCTGTCTTAGATGGTGGAAAATATTTTTCTAGGAATGCTCAAGCCAAATCATTCCAATTGGTGAAAGAACCAGGTGGTTGAGACTTCAACCATAGCTTAGCCTTATCCTTCAAAGTGAATGGGAACAATCTTAGCCTCAATGCATCACTAGACATACCATTGTACTTGAACGTGTCATAAATTTCTAAAAAATTTGCATTGTGGTCATTTGGGTCCTCATTCAGCATCCCATAAAATTGGATAATTGATTGGATCATCTGTAGTAAGGCCGGTTTGATCTCAAAAGTATTGGCTTCAACATTTGGTCTCGTGATGCTTTACCTTGTGCCTCCCAAACTAGGCATAGATGTGTCCAACAACACCCTTATATCAGGTTGATTCTTATTGTTTGCCATTGTGGTTGACTCTTCTCTCAAGCATCTTCGGTTTTCCTTCTCAAACCTTGTGAGTTCCGGTATGTAAGTGAGTGGATTCATGCCTAATCTTCGGGTATTATTCATACACCGAAAAAAATCTACAAAATAGAAAATGAATTAAAAAGAAAAGAAAAAAAATATACCTTAATCCAATAAAAATCAAATCAATTATGATGTTAGATCGAATCCTCGACAACGGCGCCAAAAACTTGTTGGTGCCAAAAGCGCACGATGTCACTAAGTAGTATAAAAAATATCATTCCCACAAGGACTCGTTCTAATCACCTATTCATCCAATTCTTTATTGTTTAAGGCTTTTGAATTCACTTTGTTTTTAAAACTAAATTAAATTAAACAAAAGAATGCAAAATAAATTTCTTAAAATTTATATAAAAAAGAATTATCAATATATGAAGTTGCTAAGGATTGATTCTCTTCATAATCATTAGTCATTTTCAATTAATGTGTTATTATGCTTGCATATTCTTGGGGTTTCTAAATTATCAATTAGCCTTTCTTAAGAATTAACTAATGTTTTTAATTCATGACTTAACTCAAGAACACAAAGTCCCAATTCTCATTACAAACGTATTCCCCAAATTAAATCATGAATTAATTCACCATACCCAAATGAAATTTAATACTTTTTATGATATCTCTACCTACAAAAGAATTAAATCTATCATTATAGATCCATTAAAGTTTTGATCTCTCAACCTAAAACCTCAGTTTTAATTATGCTAATGGTGATCAAGTATCAACATAAATTAAGCACAATAACCATAGTATGCAAGAAAATAATAAACTTTATTAAATGAAAATCAACTAAATCATGTTTAGACTATCAATCCCTAACATAAATAAAATTTAACTAAACATAATATTCATTATATTCTCAAATTTAAAAATAAAATACATAAAAAAACTTATAAAAGTAAAGAAGAGAGAAAGAAAAACTCTTGATTTACTGCCCTCTCCCGTATGCCTCCTTTATTATTCTCTACTTCTTCACTTTCTTTATTTTTTTTTGTTTCTATTTTGTGTGTGCTTGTTTCTTCATGTGCCTCCTCCTTTTATAGTGTATTTTTTTCAGCATATTTCTTTAGCTCCATCTTTAGCCCATATCTCCCCCCATTCACCATGTCTCCTCTCCATAACTCACCCATGTCTCATCCACATCACCACATCTCTTTTCCCATCTTTTGTCCATATCTCCCCCTTATCTAGTCAATTAAAAATTGAATAAAAAAATACAAAACTAGATGTAGCCATGTCATAAAGAAATTCGTTCAAGATTAGGTGTGTTGCGATTGAAGCTTTGCTTCCATGGTGACAGACCTCTCAAAATGCTTGTTTCCTTTGAATTTGCAACGACACTTACATTCTACAAAAAAAAACTAAAACATGAAAGGTAAACCAATTCTACTAAAAAATGACTAAAACACACTTAAAATATACACTAAACATACTTAAAAACTACTGCTATTAATATATAATCACGGAGTAAATTTATAAAATTTCCACTACAAGAGTCCTAAAAAGAAAAATAAAATCTCAAAATGTCTTAAATATTGGTGATGGTTAGTCTAAATACTCGTTCTGGCATCTTTTATAAAAGCCTCTGCACCACTCATTGCTTACGCTTTGTTGCTCTGCTCCGCTACGCTACACTCTAGCATCTGTCCACTTACTGCTATATATGAGCCATGCACAACAGTAAGTAGAGATGTGCATTTGGTCGGTTCGGTCAGTTTTAGAGGGTTTTATTGGCCAAACCAAATTAACAGAACCATAGAGATATAGAATTAAATCGGTCGAATTTTTTTAATAACCAAAATTTTCAGTTCAGTTTTTGGTCAGTTCAATTTTCTGAGCCATAGGCCCATTAACGTGGGCTTTGCAGTTTGAGCACAATTTTTTTTAAATGTTATACCTTTTATGTGGGCTTTATAAATTTTTTGGGCTGAGGAAAAAAATTATAGATACATAATTAAATTTATCAACCCATAAATCTATATTACAATAACCCAAAAGAACTATATTAATTGGACTATAAATTATTAAGTCCTTATTACAGTCCACAAATAAATCAGTAAGTCTATAATTAAGTCCATAAATAATACATTTCAAAAAAAAGTGCATAAATAACTAGATTAAAAAGCTCTAAAAATAATATTACAAATGTTCAATGGTGTTGCTATGTGGCCATGCTATCCATGTTCTTCCATTTTTTTTCTTCACTTAAATTACAGAGTTGCAAGAGCACAGTCAAATGGAGATTCCCCTAGAAAAAAAGGAAGTTCATTAGAATAAAGAAAAATACGTTGAGGGAAATGGTTCAACAATTGCAACACATAAATCCTAAAGAACAAAATGTAAGCCTTCGAAGAGCATAACACAGCATTTACAACAAAAAATACAAAATAGCAGAATTAATTTGCAGAATCAATTCATTTCAACTAATTAATATGAATTAAAAAAATATATAGTGAGAATCTTGAGTTGATTCTACATAAAAAAAAAGGAGATTCAACATGAACAAAACAAAAACAATGTAGATTTTTGTGAGTATGGCTTAATAAAAAAAATGAAAATTAAATTCATGGAGCAGAGTTACCTTTAATTAATCTGAATTTTAAAAAAAAGTCCTTGCAATTTTGTTTGATTAATTCATTACAACTAATTAAATCCACAATATAAAACTAATTAATTCATAGTTGTAATTCCTCTTTTCTCGCATCCATTCTACAAAATTATCCAGGATCAAGGGCCACGCAAGTTCGGGATTATAATTATCAAGGTCTAGAAAGTTCATACGTCAAAAATAAAAAAGGTTGTGCGTCAACAAAGAAAAAATAAGAGCAAGATAACAAGCCAAAACCACTACTATTACCTTGGCTACTTTTGCAAGACTAAAAGCAAAAATAACAGCAAATAAGATAAAATGATAGGAAATTTCAAACCGTGCACAAACTGAAATTTGGTTTTTCTTCAATAGTCATGGATAATCAAGAAATTGTAACACAATTAGGCATACGATAGAAAGTACCTCTTTGCAAAAGCGGTAAAAGCCCATCCACTAGCCCATGTTTATGACCTTATAATCACTTTGAATTTGCATCCAGAACAAACAAAATGTATAAGATAATTACAAAACGTATCAAAGTCAAAGAATAAGAAATATTAGAAATGAAGAAGAGAATCTAAGAGAGGATTTATAGAACGAAGAAAGGGGTACAGGCAACTGACCATGTAGAGATGACGATGATGGAGGTGTTGGTGGTGGCCGATGGGTGTTCTGGAAGGAAGAAAGGGGCAGAGGTGGCTGACGGCTGTGGAGATGATGATGGAGGTGGTGGTCTAGAAGGAAGAAAGGGGCAAAGCGACCGATGACGGTGAAGATGACGATGATGGAGGTGGTGGTGATGGCCAGTGAGCGTTATGGAAGGAAGAAAGGGGCAAAGAGAGGCGACAACTTAGGTGATATGAAGAAAATGTGAAACTAGGGTTAATGCATGGTAGATTATAACATATATATATATATATATATATATATATATATAAACATCAAAACTAGGGTTAATGTTATTTCGGTCAGTTCGGTTAATTACAAATATATTATTGGCCGAATTGAACTAAAATCGAAAACTGAAACTTTCAGAAACTTATAATCAAAACCACATCGATGTGTTTGAAAACCGAACCAAACTAACTGAATAGGCTCGGTTCGGTTCGATTTTCAATTTTAACCACAATTATGCACACCCCTAACAGTAAGCCTAGTTTAATTTACATTATTTGCATGTGCTTTTCACAAGTAACTATCTATGTTGCATTTCGACGTAATTCCGATCGCCAACCTTGTTTTTTTGTTCCTTGTTCCGCAGGGTGAAGTTTTTCTAGTCATTACATTTGCATCAAGTCTAGTCTCAGTCAATCCTCATTTATCCTTTTGCACAGCATATGCCAATGGAATAAGATCAATGCCATACTCTGAAGGAAGAGAACATGATCATACAAAGTCAAGACGTGCAAGTTCGACCGAGGTGGAAGTCCTGTCACAACCTTTTTTTTTGATATTCTATACATTTAAATGTATTTTCAAGTATAAATGGCATAATAATTCCTAAATTAAATTAATTTTTATTTTTGACCTATTTTTAATTCGTATAAATACAAGTATCATAATAATAGTAATAATGAATAGATAAATAGAGAGAATACTTATTCATTAAGAGATTAAAGAGACGGTAAAAAAAAAAAGAATGTGGCAATTGGTGATTGGTGGGATAGCTAAGAGGATAAGAAGGATGGGGTACATGTGTTGAATGTAGAAACAAAGGGATGTAAAAAAAATGTTAGATATTTATTTTTCTTGCTTAAATCTATGTTTTTGGTGGTGGAACATGTTTCTTTTCTCTACTCTATACCAAGCTCAAGTCACTCAAACCCATTTCATTTCTTCACAATTTTCTCTCAACAAATCCATTTTCCCAAAACAAAACCTCTTCATGGTTAGCAAGCAAAGATTTCGCAATTTTAAAGTTGATGTCAAGAGAATTAAAGAATCTCAAGTTGGTAAAGCAAATTTGGAGGAAATTCTAGTTGCATGTAATGTGGAAACTAAACTATGAAAATTTAGAGAAAGCTGAGGTTTTTATTGAAGGATCAGCTATATTGAAGGAGATTAGTAAGTGAAAGTCGTGTTCTTCTCTCTAATATGATTTTATTGAAGTTTTCTTGGGTTTATTTATTCTTGTCAATATATGACTTGATAATTGAATTTGAAAGTGGTTATTATTGGAATAAATGGTTAATTGAGAAGAGTGATGATTTGGCAAGAAACTTGAAGCCATGTTGAATTAAAGTTGATTTTAGAATTTGGGTATGAATTTAAATTGGGAAAATTTGTTGATTTGCATGTTGGGAATTAAGAAATAGAGTTTTGATATTGTAAGCATGAGAATCATGGAATTTGCAGTAGTGTGGAGCATTATATAAAGATGGAAACTTTGTTAGGTTTGCAGGCTAAAATTCAGGACTGTTTTCCCTGAATTTTCTAGCTTCAGTATTTTGATCATATCTTAATGTAGAGAACTCCAAATTAGGTGTAGTTTGATCCTATAGAAACTTTGAAGAGTTATCTATAATTTTTTAGTTTTGAGTTAGAGCTTTTTTTCCCTTTATGAAGGTCAAACGAAGCCATTATTTTTAATGCTTAATCTGTCAGAGAAACCGAGCTGATAGCGATTCGAGCTTTATAAATTTCTTTGTGGTCATAAAATTGAAGTGAAATTTTTATGGCATATACCAGACATATATATCTAGCACTTTTTAAAATTTGTGCATCAAATCCTATTTTTACAATTCCCAGCAAGTTCTTGAAGTTACCCCTCAACTCTGCCATAACATAGTAAGGGAGATAAGAGCTGAAAATTAAGTTTGCATTAGCATGAGAATAAGTATGTCAAATAGGTTAAGTAGAATTTTATTAGTGAGCTTAGAATCCTATTTCATTACTTCCTAAATGTATCTATAGGAATCACTCCAGTGACAGCAGTAGAAAATAGACCGGATCCATCTGGTTAGTGGCTTATGTCAGCAAGCACTGGTGAGTGGTTAACTATATAATAAAGGTTTTGAATGTATGTTATATACATTGGTTTAAACCATATAAATTGATGTTCCCTTGCAAACAAGTTTTAATAAACTTCAGCGTATTATTAATGTTATTATTTTATGAATTGCTTGATTTATATAGTAAAATTAGGAACAAATAGCATTATGTTTATCCTTAATTAGTTAAAGATATTTACTGTAAAAATATGTTTATTTAGTATTTTGAACTCGGTTGATTATATATTTTTCAGCAAGTTCATCTTGTTCTTAGCTTCAACAAATCTTCAGCAAATATTTTGATTATTTTTCTTACTGTTTTACATGATGAGAGCAATAAATGGCAACAAGTATATTTAGTATTTTAAGGTGATTTACCATATCAATATGCTTACATATTGATTTGAATCAGTGATTAGTTTCAACAAGAATGTTTTAGACTTAATCTCAACAATTATTTCAGCAAATATATGGTTATTACTGTTAAAGATTATTGAAGATTTCCTTCTTGTATAGCTGTATAGTATCTTCTTATTTTGTCATAATATAGTTTAGGAAGTTTTCTTTATGTATTTTAGGAAGAGAGAATTTTTTCTTATATTAAGGCATAACGTTTGCCTTAAGTTTTGCCTTGCATTGTATACATAAACCATAGCTATAGATCAATAATACATAAGTGAAAAGTTCACTCAACTTAATTTTTCTCATGGTATCAAAGTTGTACCACACATAACAGCATAAACCATGTCTATCAATTTAGATGAATTAACTAAAGAGGAAGTCAAGGAAAATGGGAGTCAAGAAGAGTTTCCATACATCCTGCACCCATTAGACCATCCAAGATTGGTATTTATTACGGTACCATTCACTGGTAAGAACTATGCTTCATGGAAAAACTCCATGGAAACAACTCTATATGCAAAAAACAAGGGAGGTTTTATTGATGGAAGTCTACCATTGCCAGATTTGAATTCATTAGACTTCCATCGATGGAAGAAAAATTATGCGATGGTAAAAGCCTGGATCATAAATTCCTTAGCAAAAGAAATACAAGAGAGTGTGACATACGCTAAAACGGCACGAGAAATTTGGCTAGAACTTTGCGAGAGATATAGACAAAGTAATGCCCCTCGCATATACAAAATCAAAAAGGAGTTTTCTAATCTTGTTCAAAATAACAATTAGTTTTTGACACAATACTATACAAAGTTCAAGACTTTGTGGCAAGAATTACAAGTATATGATCCTTTACCTCACTGCAAGTGTGAAGCTGCGAAGGACCATCAACAAAGGCGAGAAAGAGAAAAAAGCCATCAATTCTTGCTGGGATTGAGCAACAACTTTGATCGTTTGAGATCTAATGTACTGCCCATGGATCCGATCCCGCCTCTCAGCAAGATTTTTTCGTTGGCATTACAAGAAGAACAATAATCTTCCATGTAGAGGGGAGGACAATCAAGTCCAGTTATAGAAGGCGCAGCTTTTATAGCAAGAGTTGAACCTGGAAACAGCGAGAAGGGTCGCAAAAACAGACATCCAAACTCAGGAAGTCAAAATTGCAAAAGATGTGAACATTGTGGCAAAGGTCGACACATCAAGGAAGAATGTTTTAAGATAATAGGATATCCGCCTAATTGGAAGAGCAATCAACAAGGTCATGGAGGCGGTAACAGAGGTGTTTTTGGGCATAACAAAAGAAATTCTGGGCAATGACAAGGGTATGGCAACATGGCTATAGGTGATCATCAACCATATGGTGAGTAGCAATGGTGTGAGCCGAGAATGAGTAATGATGAATACTCCAAAAGTGCACAACAACATCATGTTCAACAAGTTCTTAGGTTGACAACAGATTAATATTGTAAGCTTCTGGCTCTTCTTGGCCCAACTACAAACCAAAGCCATGGTAATGAACACCAAGCAAATTTTGCAGGTAAGTGCACTTCATTTGGGAATCCTTGGATCATAGATAGTGGTGCTTCTGATCATATGGTTGTAAGCGAAAGGGAACTCAATGATGCTAAGTGTGTTTCTTCTTACCCTTCAATTAAAATACCGGATGGTTCTCTTCTCAAAGTAACACATGTTGGTACTACATATGCTACAAAAAATATTTGATTGAAAAACACAATTTGCATCCCTAGTTTTAAATGTAATTTACTTTCAATTGTAAAGGCCACCAATGACTTGAATTGCTCAATAAATTTTCTTTCAAATTTTTATTTTTTCAGGTCCTGAATACGGGGACCCTGATTGGAACAGGTAAACTCCAAGACGGTGTCTATCAATTGGAGGAAAGTCATGGAATGGCAAATCAAAGAATCTTATAACCATATTATGTTTTATGGCGCATGCGTTTAGGTTACCTTCCTTTTAGAAAACTAAAATTGCTTCCAAATATTTCAATTCCTAATAATGTTCATGAAGTTTATGATGCTTGTCATAGAGCCAAACAATCATGATTGTCTGTTTCTATTAATAATGAATGAAGCATTGAGTGTTTTGATCTTATAAATGTTGATATTTGGGGTCCCTATTCAGTTTCATCCCTTAGTGGTGCTTGTTTTTTTCTAACCATTGTGGATGATCATTCTAGGTGTACTTGGGTCTATCAAATGAAATGCAAATCAGAAACCTATAGTTATCTAACTATGTTTTATCATCTAGTACAAAATCAGTATGGCTCACAGGTAAGGGTAGTAAGAAGTGACAATGGTAGTGAATTTGTTTCAAGGGACATGATAGAATTCTTTGCCACTCATGACATAGAACATCAATCAAACCTCTTATGTTGCCTCACCACAACAAAATGGGAGAGTAGAGCGTAAACACCATCATATCCTTGATGTATCACATTCCTTACTTTTCTAAGCCCACTTACCTTTAAAACTTTGGGGAGAATGTATGGTAACTGTTGTCTATCTTATAAATTTGATGTCAACCCCAGTTGTTGAGAACAGGAGTCCATATGAGGTGCTATTTCAAAAGAAACCCAATTATGATCATTTGAGATTTTTCGGTTCACTTTGTTATGCATACAATCATGAAAGACAACAAGATAAGTTTTCTCAAAGGGCATATAAGTGCATATTTCTTGGATACCCACAGGGAAAAAAGGGCTATAAAGTTTATGATCTAGAGAGAAAGAGATTATTTGTATCTAGAGATGTGATTTTTCACGAACATATTTTTCCCTTTCAAACAAGTAATCAACCTCCAGTCACACCTTCTTTCACTTTTATAAACCAAAATAACCAGATTCCACTTAACAATAATTCACTCCATAAAGATCCACCAAAACCAAGAGAAAATTTATGATCTTGAACCTGACAACTCAGCCTCACAAAATGAACCCCGTAAACACCTGCCTTGTGAACAAAAATGTCAGTAACTAAGTTATGAGCTCACAATAGATTCCACCTCATCTTACCCATGATGACCTAATTACAGGAACAATGACACCCAAGCGCCCAGAAAGAACCAGACGTGTGTCCACAAAGCTCTCTAGCTTTGACTATGAGCTATTACCATCGTTGGCACCATCCTTGAAGACTCTTCCATCAGCTAACTCAAGTAAGGTCTATCCTATTTCTCAAAACTTATGTTATTCCAGATTTGGTCACTCCCATAAAGCCTTTTTTGCTTCTATTACTTGACCAAAAATTTTCCATCAGGCAGTTAAAGACCCTAGATGGAGGCATGCCATGAATCAAGAAATTAGTGCATTGGAAGAAAATCAGCCATGGAGCTTGGAACATTTACATCCTGGAAAGCAAGCAATTAATTCATAATGGGTGTATAAAATCAAGTACAATTCTGATGGTACCATTGAGCGCTTCAAAGCGCGACTTGTTACTAGAGGTTTTACACAGATTAAAGGGTTGGACTATCATGATACTTTTTTGCCAGTTGCGAAACTCACTACTCTAAGATGTTTGTTGTCAGTTGTAGCCATACGTAATTAGGAACTCCATCAATTAGATGTTAATAACGCCTTCTTACATGGAGATCTTCAAGAGGAGGTGTACATGAAGATGCCATAGGGTTTTGGTAAGCCAAATGATGATAGTGTTTGCAAATTAAGAAAATCATTGTACGGGCTTAAGCAAGCATCTAGGTGCTAGTATCAAAAGCTTTCAAATTCCTTACAATAACTTGGCTTCAAGCAATCCTCTACAGATAACTCATTGTAATCCTCTACAGATAACTCATTGTTCACTCTTGCAAAGGGTAGTCAGTTTTCAGCTTTGTTGGTATATGTAGATGATATAGTTGTTGCTGGAAATGACCTAGCTACAATAATTCGTATCAAGAACCATCTTAACACAGTTTTTCGGATCAAAGACTTGGGTAATCTAAGGTACTTCCTGGGCATAGCGGTGGCTCATAACAAAGAGGGCATAGTGCTTAGCCAACGGAAATACACACTTGATCTTCTCGAAGAAACCTCGCTCTTGGATGCAACGCCTGCAAACTTTCCAATGGAATCAAGACATAACTTGATAATGGGAGTAGGTGAACAAGTTTCAGATGCGAGTCAATATCGCCACCTCATTGGTAGGCTTCTTTACTTGACGGCCATTAGACCAGATATTACATATCCAGTGCAAGTTCTAAGTCAGTTTATGCAATACCCTCGTGTTCCATATTTGAATGCAGTATACCGAGTTCTTCGGTACTTGAAAGTAGCACCTGGACAAGGTATTTTTCTCTCTTCTACTAGCAAATTACACTTGACTGCATACACAGACTTGGATTAGGCAAGCTGTCCATCTACTAGACGATCTACTAGTGGCCATATAGCCTTTTTGGGCATAGTCCGATTTCTTGGAAGTCGAAGAATCAAAGCATAGTGTCTTCTTCCTCAGCAGAAGCGAAATGTAGTGCAATGGCCAATGCTACTAGTGAGTTGTTATGGTTGTGTGGCTTACTTCTTGATCTCAAGGTTCAGTTACCAAATGCCATGACTCTTATTTGTGATAATAAAGCAGCCTTACACATAGCAGCGAATTCTATCTTCCATGAACGTACGAAGCACATTGAAATTAATTGCCATTTTATTCACAATAGATTGCTTAGCAATGAACTACATACTGCTCATGTTTGTTCCAATGATCAAATTGGTGATATCTTCACTAAAGCTCTTGGGAATAGACAGTTTCATCATTTGCTTGGCAAGTTGGGCATTCGTGATCTACATGCTCCAACTTGAGGGGGAGTGTTGAAGATTATTGAAGATTTCCTTCTTGTATAGCTGTATAGTATCTTCTTATTTTGTCACAATATAGTTTAGGAAGTTTTCTTTATGTATTTTAGGAAGATAGAATTTTTTTCTTATATTAAGGCATAACATTTGCCTTAAGTTTTGCCATGCATTGTATATATAAACCATAACTACATATCAATAATACATAAGTGAAAAGTTCACTCAACTTAATTTTTCTTAATTACCTTCATCGATTTTCCTCAATGACAACATTATTGACAGCAGGTATATTTTATATTTAGCTTAATTTATATGAATGATTTAGCTATAATAAAAATCTAAACACTCATGGTATATATCCCTTAAATTACACCATGATAACTGGTGTTTATCTCTCAGCATTATATATATACATAT
>CATIWM010131963.1:0-11151 GCA_949671775.1 Mallotus repandus | reverse complement strand
TATAATTCATTGTATGATTATGTAAATAGAAATATACATATGAAAGAGGTTTAGATTAAATAATTTAGCCTCAGGTATTAAAACCTTAGGTTTAAATTATAATAGTTACAGAAATTATAATAATAATTAAGAGATAAATATCCTCCTGTTCTCCTAAATTTCCACAAGTTCCAGAAGAATGAAACCACATCCAAAGAAACAACAGAATTAAAAAAAAAAATTCACGCTATCATACTAAGCAATTCTTAATTTTTTTTGTTAGGTTTTTTATTTAAATTGTGAGGAATTCAAATTGGATTTGAATTAGAAAAAATTTATTCGTAGAAAAGGAATTAATTTGAAATCATTCTAAATTTTTCCAGATAAGATTATTTGGAGTCAAAGTTTTAGAGGTCTATAGATACAAGGTTTTTCAAGATTATAAGAGCTCTTTACAAGACAACTTGGGGTGGAAGCCAGGAAGGCAAGAGCGTAAGATAATTAGGGGTTTGTAAGTTTGAGTGGAAATTATATTTTGATGTGGGAATAACATCAAGAGGCTTGGGTGTGACAATAACATCAAGAGGCTTTTGAGATTCTTGTATTTTTCTCTAGAGTTTTTTGAGAAGGTTTCCACTAGGATTTTTTAAAGGGTGTTTTCTTCTAGAGTTTTTAGAATGGTGGTATTTATCTCTATGGTTTACAAAGAGGTTTTCTATGGTTTTTAGAGTGGTGGAGAGGAGTATGTATTCTTCAAGTTTATTTGAGAGGGTGATACAAAATTGTAGGTTTGAGTTTAATCAACTCAAGGGGAGTGACAATTTATTGTATTTTGGTTTTTTCTCATATAGTGAAGAATTGATCTCTCTCCGTAGATGTAGGCAGTTAAAATCCAAACCGCATAAAATTTTATGTGCTCTTATTTTTCTGATTTTGATTTTTATTTTTGAAATGTTTATTGATTGGTTTAATTGGGAGAATTTTTCCCAACAAGTAGTATCATAGCTTTGGTTCTTTTGGTTAAAATTGATAGATTTGTCAAGTGGTTTATGTTGGAATATCCCACATTGAAAAAGTATGAATAAATGACGTGGCTCATAAATGGTGTAGATCGAGTTTTAATACAAGTCAATTGATTTTTTGTTAGTTGGGCTCAACCTAATTTATAAGCCCATGTGTACGTGGGCCAACACTCTTAAGGCTTTTGGACTTGTTAACATAGTATCAGAGTGATGTCCGAACTCGTATGTAAGACCTAATTGTATTTGTATTTGGGAAGTGCCCATGGTGGGTGCGGCCTGGCCCGTATATATTTGGCAAGTGTAATTATAACTGAAAATTGGAAAGTGCTCAAAGAAGGTGTGCCAAATGAGGCGGAGAGATCTCCATGAAGTCAATCAGCGTTTTGACTGGGTTTCAACTGCACATGGTGTATTGGCCATGATTGAATCAAGGTGTGTGATCAAGAATTGATTTGGAACGTGTAGTTGGGTTACTAAGGCCAATGAGTCAAGGTGAAAATTTGTTAGGTTTTTTACTTAAATTATGAGGAATCCAAATTGGATTTGTATTAGAAAAAATTAATTCGTGGGAAAGGAATTAATTTTGGAATCATTCTAAAACTTTCCAAATAAAATTACTTGGGACAAAGTATTAGAGGTCTATAAATATAAGGTTTTTTAAAATTGCAAGAACACAACACAAGACAATTTGGAGCTTGAAAGTTTGAGTGGTGAAAGTCATGAGACACAAAACAATTTAGGGTATGCAAGTTTAAGTGGTGGAAGTCAGGAAGCCAAGAGCACAAGACAACTTGGGACTTACAAGTTTGAGTGGAAATTATGTTTTGATGTGGAAATAATATCAAGGGGCTTGGATGTGGGAATAACATTCAAGGGGCTTGAGGCTATTGGATTCTTGTATTTTTCTTTAGAGCATCTAAAGATGGTCTCCTCAAGAATTTTTTAAAGGGTATTTTCTTTTAGCGTTTCTAGAAGGGTGATATTTATCTTTATGGTTTATAAAGAGGTTTTCTAGGATTTCTAAAGTTGTTGAGAGGAATATTGTATTATGGTTTTTTCTCACATAATAAAAAATTAATATCTCTCTATGGATATAGAAAGTTAAAAGTTGAATCACATAAAATTTTATGTACTTTTATTTTTCTAATTTTAATTTTTAATTTTTAATATATTTATTAATTGGTTTAATTGGGAGGATTTTTCCAACATAAGACGTTATGCATGTAAATGATGGAAAAACTAAAAAGTAGAGGAAAAATAGGTCTATTGGGTGAAACTAGCCATGGACTTTGTGGGTACTTTATGTCAATTCCATCTCTTTCTTTACAATTCTAACAATTTAGCTTATGCATTATTGTTATGACTTTTTAGTTTAAATAGTATCCAACATGCAACGAGTATGTAACAATTAAATATCCCAACTTCATTAATTGAGCTCCGAAGATCTCAAAAAAATCTGCGGTGATCAGCTCCCATCAATAGACATTTCTTGAATAAGACAATTCTTGTGATATAGATGTAAAAATGGATGCATGTTGGATATTTTTAATGAAGCTGAAATTCAGGCCACGTATTCAAAAGACTATAATCATGCAACAGTAGAGCCACACTGATTCTTAGCAAGCAAATTAATTGGCAATAAATCAAAAGATTGCATCAAAAGCAAGTCTGGCAACTCTAGACATAAAATTTTTGGCAAATACATAGAAAATAAGTTGGATCCAAAACACTTTAAGTCCTAGGACTTGACCTTGTTCCAGCTAGATACAACCCAAATGGCCATAAACTGAATTAAAAAAAAAAACAAAAAAACAAATAAATCCATTAGAGCAGCAACAACAATATTTACAATACAACTAGATGTATAAATCCATATGTGAGTGTGGGGCAAACTCCACATTTATGTCAAATTCTGTCTTTTTTTTAAAAAAAAAATTGCATTTGGACACATCAATTTGGATAAGATCATTTTTATTCACATTTTTATGTTTTGTTTTTGTATTAGTTAATGAGAATTTGGACAGTTTCTTCTCTTTTTATCATGTTTTATTGATCAGGATTTTGGGTCAATTTATGTGGGCTAATGTGAAAAGTGGTGGCGAAGACTGATCAACTAAGAGTTGGCGGCTGTTCATTAGCAGTGATGTTGGTGTGTGTCTTGTCCAATTAGTTTTGCTTTTGATAGTCAAATGAACTTGCAAAATCATTAGAAAAATTTTCAAAAATATTTATGAGTTATTATCAAATGGTTTTAAATGATTAAATAATAAGTAAAAGTGATTTTTCTCATTAGTTTTTCATATGCTTGAATTTTGATATCATTTCTTTCTACATGCCATTGATCAACAAAGAATTTAAAATTGATTAAACAAACAAAGAATTTAAAGAAAAAGAGATAAAAAAAATAAATATATATTTAATTAATTTTTAAATTTATTTCATTGTGTTTCTGGAATATATTCTAACTACATTTTAGACGTATTTTAATTATATTTAAGATAAATTATTAATTTTTTTTCTGAAACTTGCTCAAGGACTCTACTCAATTTCTCATTTTTGAAAAATATTTTGTTATACTAATTAGCCTTTTGTTAATTTTACTATTATTTTATGTATTAAAATATAATTTTTGTAACATAAACTATTTCTTTCTAGTCCTCGAAATTTTATCTTTCTATAACTGATACATTTTTCACTTTTTGTGTATCATTTATATAACTTTTTAATATTTTTCACAATTAAGTTATTTATTTTAATTTTTCTTAAATTAAAAAATAAAAATATAAAATTCTTATATAAAATAATATTTTTCACATTTTAAATTTAAAAAGAATGAATTTATGCACATCTTTAAAATAATTTTCAATTTCAAAAATAAAGAAATATTAGATACAAATAAAATTGTAGCACTACTAGTTTTCACAATATTTTGAATTATACAGATTTTATTTTCAATAGAAGCTATATTTTTTTTTTAATAAAAAGACAGTATGATAAAATTTACTACATAATGTTTTAACTTTAGTTTAAACATTTTGTATTTTCTGTTTTTTGATAACTTATTTGGTCGAGAACTTCATAAATTCTAATTTCAATTAGGTTTACATTTAATCAAATTTTTGAATTTTCTAAATTTATTAAATGAGTTTTCACAATATAAATTTTGAATAAGTGAAAATTTTATTCAAATAAAGTTTAAAATATTATTTAAACAAAAATAACCTTCTAATAACTATTTTAATCTTATTGATGTACGTAAAAAATTGAATGAACGTCTAATATGTATTTATGCTAAACATATATTAGATACAGCTAATGCACTTTTTTTTTTTAAATGTCCAAAATTTTTAGCTTTAGTACTGTGGTATACATCAACTTGTTCGATGGCCGATGATGGCAAAAAAATTTATATATTACATTTTTCTTATACATGAATATTTTAGTTTAGAATTAGAAACACACAAAAGATCTTACATTGGCAAAAGTAGGGAATAAGATACTGCCATTTGCGGCATCATTTTCATTGAGGAAAATTAAATTCAAGACACTGCGAAAGTGATATATTATTTATCATTAATAAAATCTTAAATCTTACATATGATCACATCTAACCAATGCATTGTATATGGGATTAAAGACAAATTCAATATCACGTTTGACTTAATTAAATTTTAATTAAGTTTAATTCTACTCTACTTAATTAGGTGAGCTTCCTCTCATTTGCAATTCATTTTCTGTCATCATTAGCTTTGTTTTGTGTTTTGTCTTGGCTTTTGCCTTTTGGTAGTATACACCTCCTGTATAACGAAAACAATATAATAATAATGTGAAGTAATTTTGATAAGTGCATAATAGAATAATGGTGATTAAATAAAATATTATTAAGAAGTTTTCAAATATCATATTATTTATTAATAAATAAATTAAATGACTTAAATATTAAGGAATCGTATAATTGAGGGCAATTATTTCTTTCTAAATCAAGTAAAATTTAATTTTACATTTTAATAATTGAAAATTTTAAAATTTACATTTCAAAATACCTATGAAAGAATGACCGCTAAATTATTTGCTCAGTGATTTGAATATTATATTTTAATCTTGTGGATTAGAAAGAAATTACTTTCGGCTAATTTAACCCTCTAAATAAAGGAGTAGTATGCTTAAAACGCATACCCACCCATGAACAAGCTATTTTTCTTTATTTGTATTATTTATTCTAAATATTTAATTCTTCTATTATATCTTTAAAAAAGCACTGTAAAAACTATTAAGGATAACCTAAATATTAGATTATGTAAAATAGTCTTTGATTAGTGTTATTATGATTATACTTATTTTTGAAAATGTATATTTTTAATAAATAAAACGTTGGTTGTTCCTATAAAAGATTATAATTTAATTACTAACAATTAAAATTTGATACTAGAAATCTAATCTAATAGCCCAAGCAATTGTGGTATGCCACCGGGTTACAATTTTTCACATACTAACAAATATGTTCACTGTGTGAACTTAAACAAATACATCTATTTCAATGAAAAATACTATATACACTGAAGCTTTAATAAATTAATATTTGATTATAATTAATAATTATTTGTAAACAATAGTTTTTAACTGATCTTGACTTGACTCTAACCTACTAAATTAATAATTCACTAAACTTATAAAATAGATTAGATAAAATTCTTTTTTACAAAGATCATTAATATACAAATTAATAATTTTATAGTATAATAATAATAATAATAATAGATGATTATTATATATTTTTAAAATATAAGTCAAGTGTTATTTTTTATAAAAATTGATGTATTGTATTATAATTTTTTTATTTAGATAGAACTTTTCTATGATTAAACGTGCATAAAATAAACTAATATAATTTAATTACACAAGCTGCATGGCCATGAGAAAAAAAAAAAAAGAAAGGTTTTTCAAAGGGAAGGAAAAGGAAAAAAAATTAATTGAATTTTAATATATTTTAGGAGTTGAAATTTTAGTGTGCTAATTTGAAATGCAATTATTTTTACTTTGTAGAAAGAGAATAAGAGAAATAATTATTTAAATTTCTTTCTCTTTCTAAAATATTTTATTAGCTAAATAAGATTAAAAAAATTATTTATCTGCTATTTTTTTCTTTTTCAACTTTTCCCTCAATTCAATTCACGTATAGAGTGTCAGGAAAATTTTCAGATGCCAATCATCAACCGTGGTTTAGTGCAGATATTGTAATATTTTCCGGGAGTAGAACTAAGGAAATATGAGTAGCAGAATTTACAAATTGGGTTTAATCCAATGGGTTTAAACTTGGCTTATGATTCAGTACTGCAGATTTCTTGTGGAGTCTAACCAGACAATCACCATCATTTGGGCCTGATCATGCCCATGCTTAGGCCAGGCCAGGCCTACACATGTTGAATTGAGATGGTTTTGGTATGATTCTTCAGAACCTGAAAACTCCCTTCACATGGCAGAATTTGCATGCAATTTGAGTGCAAAATTATCACAAAGACTCAAATTTCACAAAGAGCTATGAGCTTTTGCTTTTTTTTTTTTTTAAGTAGTGAAATGGTGAAAACTCCCTTGAGCTCTGAATATTAAGAAGAGTTGCTTTGCACCCGATGAGATTACAAAAGCAAAGAACTCTAATTGTTTATAGTTTATCATATTAAAAAATAATCAAAATTATAGTGAATTTTGAATAAAAATAAAGCAAATTAATGTAAAAAAAATATTGAAATATTTGGGGGTAAATACTATTTGTAGGTGGTGAGGTTCATGTGCCTAAATATTTGGCGACCATAATACTATGCGAGTTCAGGGCCCACTAGTGAATACAATCTTGGGCTATAAGTACGAGATCGGAGATGGAGACGCCATGTTGTGAAATTTGTTACACATCCACGGAGGGCCCTAATAGCCGTCCTCAAAGATAAAGTCCGAAAATTGGGTATGAGTTTTTGGAATGTCCATCCAACCTTACAGATGGTCTCTGTTTATGTTTCATATTTTATTATTTTTAATTATTTTATTATTTTCCATTAACATAAAAAAATTACAATTTCCACCAAACAATTTTCAATTTTTAAAATTAAGTCAAAGCTTGAAATTAATTCATTTTCATGCAATTTTATCACAACATTCATCACATTATTCGTCTACAAATAAAATAAATAAATAAATAAATATATATATATATATATATATATGCGCAAAGAAAGGAAAGGAGGAGAACATAATACAACATGATAACTTTGAGATTGATCTTAACTGTAGAACCTGCAAGGACAAAAAGATCAGGGTGAATGGGTGGGGGGTTTCCTCACAAACACTCTGATGCTTAGATTAGTATTTATATGAGGAAAATAAATAAAATGTAGAGAATAAATAGTAGATGATTAAATATGAGAGATATGAGGAGTATATACAGAGATATAAAGACAAACCTCTTTGGATATGGACTTATTTTGTTGATAATCTCTGTCATTATAGGATTAGTATTATGATATCTGTATTGAATAAGGATGCATTTCTCCTTGTAAGATTTGATATTGATATTGGGATATCACAACCCTTTAGTACACAATAAAATAAAAAATAATAAAAATAAAATAATAAAAAACAGAATTATGCTAAATATGTTGACCATTTGTAGCCAAATTGCTACTGTTTTCGTTTTTCTCCTTGAAACTTAAAAATTTAATTTAGTCTCCAAAAGATAAAACAAAGTCTATAAGAAGAAACAAAAAATTAATCTACAAATTTTATAGAAATTAATGGAGACAATAAGTAAAAAAAAAAACAAAATTCTACTAAATCAAATACGCATCAAACTAAAAATAAATATGAAATCCTAACAAATTAAAGAAAGATGAGCTTAATTTATTGATTTGACAAAAATAAACAATTATTTTATTCGTATTGCAATCACTTCAATACTAAACAAAACACTTCAAGCAAGAGAATGGCAAAAAAGCAAACTAACAAAAATACAAGTTGGCAAAAATGAGAATGCAAAAATCCTAATCTTTGTAATTATGGATGCCCTTATGAAATAAAGGCGACACCTTGGTGGTAAGGTGTAACTATAGTGTTGCTAGGGCAAAATGATATTGCCTTACTGCACTAAAGTGGCGTCTTTTACGCCTCACCGAAAAGGTGTTGCTTTAGTACTATTAGTCTTGAAAGAAGATAAATTCTTTAATGGAGAAAAATGAAAACAATCTATGAATGAAATTTCGAGCCTTTAAATATAAAAGCACACTAATGCAATTACACAAAGTAGGTCATAAGCATTATTCAATTATCAAAACATGATGTTGACATTAGGGTTATTCAATCTCTAAATTTTTTACTTTAACAAATAGTTTGATTAATCTAATGTGCTTATTTAAGTGTGTTTTAGGTTCAATTGAATTTAAAAAATCAAAGTGAAGTGATTCAACTCTTTAACCTATCAAAATATCAAATATAAGCCACCATAAAGTTCAAGATCAATTTGGGACAATTGAAGCTTCAAAACAAGTTCAAATTAAGCTCAAAGGCATCCCTCATGAGCAAGGCTCATGATCGGGAGCCTTGCTCACGAGCTAAAGGCACAAAGGGGCATCAAATTAAAAAAAAGACAGAGCCCCTCACGGTTTGCCCTCACAATCGTGAGGAGCCCTCTCCAGGCCGTGACTAGCTCATGACTAGTCATCCAAGTCGTGAGCAAAAGGAGTCTCAATAAGCCAAAGTGCCTGAGCCCCTTACAATCTGTCCTCACGACCGTGAGCAGCTTGTGACCAAGCAACCCTCCAAGGCACAACGGTCACCTGCAATAGTTCATCTATAATTTCATATGTCACGATCCTGTAAAAAGCTGTTTTACATTAAATAAAACTTGGAGAATGTTGGGGACGAAGTTAATGCACCTAACAGCCATATTTTTTAAGCTCAGGTATAAAAACAAGCTCTGGAGACTCATTTATAAGTTACACACTTTGGTTGTTGAATTTTCTGTCCTTAGCATTCATTGAGCATTAAAATTCTTATGTAATTTCTTTATAATTCATTAACTCTTGTGAGAGTTAGTTATGTTTTAGAGATAGAACTTCTACTTCATCTAATTTTTGGGATAGATTAGAAGGGAAGTGAGGTTATTCTCTAAAGGAATTGGTTTAAGTGTTTCTCCATCAAAACACTTAGGTTTGTGATTAGAGATAAGCCTTAGTTAAAAGCTCATTGTTGTATAGTTTAGAGTTGATCCTTAAAACTCTTGTAATCTCAATCTTTGTGAATAAGATTAGTGTGGGAATTAAAAATCCTTAACTTAGGTATAAGTTAGCTCATTTTGTTGAGGCAAAACCTTTATCGTTTGTTCTTCTTATCTACTAATTTTATTTCCTTCAATTATTTCAGCTCTCCTTCTTCATTGTATTTTTGCTCTTGATTTTTTTGAATTCCCTCAATCATTTTTTTTAAACTTTCCCTCTTTTTTCCTTTCAACTCCCCCACTCTTTTATGTTCCTCTTTGCATTTTTCTTTTTTGCGGTTTTTCTTTTTCTTATTTTTTCAGAAAGCTCCCCTATTTTTTCTCTAATTTCTTCTATTTTTTATACCCCTTAATATTGAAAACCTTCTCCAAAAATCTCGGTAATGCTTCCTCCCACATTCTCTTATTGTTAGCAATATCTTCCCGCATTAACAATGCAAAAAATTAGAGAAAATAGTGCTAGATCATGATTTTTCCATTATTCAAAAAAGCTTAGCACCACTAAGGTGTGTTGTCTTAGTGCTAAGCCGCTGCCGCCTTAGTGATGCATTAGAAAATTCTTCTTGGGCCATTAGCCCAATAAGGAAGAAGGCCTGGACTTTACACTTATCAAAACTCATTTTGTTAGATTTTTATCTTTGAACCTCTGCTCTTGGGTTCGGCTAAGCCATGTATAAATAGTTTGCCCCCTTATTTCTTCAAAAATTGAAATGCAATCAATGTATTCAAATTGTATTAATGTAAACTGTTGACCTTAGCAATAATCAATCTTGATTTTGATCTTAACAAAATTGATTTTGAGCATTTAATATGTTTGTTTAAGTGTGTATAAGCTAGGACTATAATGGAAATCAAAATAAAGTTAAGCGTCCTTTTGGGCTAAATCGATCTTTGAGATTCCAGGAGGATTTTGGAAGTCTTAGACCTTTACAATGAGAAAGTTTTCTCCTTAACATTTAAATTAGACATCACAATCTTTCCAAATTGATCTTACTTGTCAAAATCTGAATTCATTTGGGTCTGGAAATCTTCAGTTAAAATCAATATATGTAGTTTTCATTTTAATTTGAGCAGCTCTTAGTATTTCAAAAATATCTTGAGCTAAAGATGTCAAATTGAAGTGATTCAAAGTTTTATGGAAAGCTAAGACAAATACCTAAAACTTTAATGAAGAAATATAAGGCTGATTCGATCGTTTTTAATGAAAAAAATCATGATCCTGACCGGGACTAAAATTGCACCAAATTGAAGAAATCTTCCAGAACATATCCCGGGCCAATGTCCTGACCGGGATCAATGCAGTCATAACTGGGACAAGTATATAATGGCTATAACGGATATATTTTTGAATATCCCGATCGGGATCAATGTGATCACGACCGGGATCTGTAACATCCCCATTTTCATCCATAATTAATATTATGTGAACATATGCATTTTAAACCATTCCATTTGACTAGATGTATTTTTCATGAATTGAATCTAGTTAACTTGTTTACATGAGTAACCTTAGGGACTAAATTGAGCTTTAGCATAGAAGGAGGATTAATTTGAACTTTTCCTTGATATTTGATTAAAAATATTATTATTATTATAATAATAATGATAATGATGATGATGATAATAATAATAATAATAATAATAATAATAATAATAGATAGTAGATATTTGGGAGGTAGGAAGAAAAAACAAAACACTTACCTTCTTCTCCCGTGTGACACCATTTGCTATCTAAATCTTATTTCCTTATTTTTCTCTCAAATTTCTAAACTTGAATTGGATGATTTCAGCTCCTAATTTGGGTGAGTTGATTATTTTTTCTTTAAATTATATTTGAAATTATATGGTGAGGTGTGGAAGTGAATTTATAGTTTTTGAATTCTGTTTTAG
>CATIWM010131956.1:0-20675 GCA_949671775.1 Mallotus repandus | reverse complement strand
TATGTTGGACTTACTAGATTTTTAATCAATTGTTATCTTGTGCTGCAAAAAAGGATGCACCACTTACTCATGGTCACGTTGTGACTATAATTGCTAAATCTTTGAATATTGATCTTGATGCTTTTACTCGTATTGTGGAATGCTCTTATTTCACTAACCATGCGTTTGTGAGAGGTGAAGTTGTCGATGCTGCATTCTGTTTTATTCCAGCAAAGTCTCACTCTTGTTGGAGAGGATTGGACCATCCTCCACAAGTTGATGATCCACAATAAGAAGAAGAAGATGTTACACCCGAGCCTTTCCTTGCTTATACCCCCCTTGGAGATGTCCCATTACTCACTTATCCTATGCAGAGTGAAGCCGGTGGTTCTTCAACTGGACACCCTCCTCTTTGAGACCAAATCCTTGATAATCAATTAGTAATGCAGCAACAATTGGATGCAATGGAGACTCGAAATAACCAATTTGATCGTCGACAAAGACACATGGAATACAAGTTGAATCAATTTTTTGCCTCTTTCGGATATAACATTGAGTCTCCACCGCCTACTCCTTCGGACGATTAGGGGAGTTTTTCTCTCCTTTCCTTACTATTATGAGGTCACATTGGGGACAATGTGAACTTTTAAGTGTGGGGGAAGGGATATTATTAGTATATGTTTTATTTATGTTTATATTTATGTTTTTCTTTACATATGTGTGTCTATGCTATTTTTTTGCTTCATTTTATCTTCTCCATTATTTAATAAGTAGTTCTCTTCTAGTCTTTTTGATTTTGATTGAAGTTAAATTTTCCATGTTAATAATTAACTCTTTATGCTCAATTGGTAGAAGTTGGAAGTTTCATTTAGTATAAGTTATAAGTTTATCTTTTTATCTCTTTTTATTATTTCTAAGATCTAACAATGTTTACTCAACTTGCTAACTATGCTTAAGGCTAAAGTGGTAAGGATTTAAGCTTAGTTTTTTATTAGAGATTTGAGTAACCTTAGGGAAACTATAGCCATAATACATATGAAACTTGCTTTTCAATAATGGATGATGACTTATATTATCTTAAAAAAAATAAAAAAAAGAAAAAAAAGAAGAAAAGAAAAGAAAATAATATATATAATAAGTAAATATTGCTTGTGATGCGATGCATCTTGAGTAAGTTGTGTGTAATTGAGTACGCTCCTTAGTTGCATTCATTTGGAAAGAGATGTGTAGTGTCACAAGTAGATGTATCTTGAGTAAGTTGTGTGCAATTGAGTATGCTCCTTAGTTACATTCATTCGGAAAGAATACATCAAAAAAAAAAGTCTAAAAATGCCATTAGGGTTTAACTAACCAAAAACTATAAGTAGAGATGTCAAACTGATAAAAAGTGACAAGTACAGGGGTGATAAATGCATTATGTAATCATATTAGTGTAAACTAGTGCATTTTAGCAAAGTTCAGGTGTCAAAATGGTAAAAATATAAGTTAAGGTATCAAACTGATAAAAAGTGACAAGTATAGGGGCCATGCATGTATTATGGCTATTTAAAACAATAAAAACATGCACTTTTTTAATGAATGCATTTCTCTTATATTGTGTGTACAAGGGGATGCATGATAAATAAGGTAGGCTTCGCCCACATGCTAATCAAAAGCCTTCGAGTTTCTTAACACCAAAGCAGCACAAAGGAACAGAACAGCAGCCAGCGTCTCGCTCTCTTTACTCCTCTAATCAGCTCTAGCTTCCATTTTTTGTGTTGCCGTTTTGCGCTTAGCGCAAGAATAAAACGCGCAAAACGCCAGCCATTTCTCTACAACACATTTCACACTTCACAATACAAAATCACCATTTTTTTTGTTTAATTATTATCATTATACACACGCATAAACCTCCACACATCTTTCAGTACCATTCATTTATAAGAATCTTCATCAGCCAAAAGATTCTTCTCGATCCGATTTGCCGATTAAAGCTTTTGAAATTGGCACGGCGATGGCGCTGTCAGGTTCCGATTTACCGATGATATACTCGTTTTTAACAAATTCAATGAGCGGTGACGAGAGAGTGCGCAAACCAGCTGAAACGGCGCTGTCGGAGTTCGAGAGCAGGCCTGGTTTCTGCTCTTGTCTAATGGTGAAAACTTAATTTTTTTTGGATTCTGTGTCATTTTCTAGGGTTTTATTTTTGGTTTTCTTGTAATGCGTGTTATTGCATGTTTGTAGTATTGATGGTTTAGAGAAAACCGATGTTAATGCAGGAAGTGATAACTGCGAAAGATTTAGTATCTCAGGTTGATGTTCGATTGTTAGCTTCGGTGTATTTCAAAAATAGTATCAATCGGTATTGGAGGAACCGTCGGGATTCTTCGTAAGACTTTGTGCTATTACTCATTTACTGATCTTGAACTTTTTTTGAGATGATTTTTGTGTACTTGTTGTGGCTTTTTATTTTTTTTCTTTTGATTGGATACTGCATTAATCTTTGGTTTATTTTTAAAGAGTGTTTTGAATCTATTGGAGTTCAAATGTGTTTGGAAAGTCTAGAAATGCTATAGTTCTATTTATTTGAATTATATTTTGTCAATTATTGTGTTTGGGAAGCCTACAATTGCTAGAATTCAATTATTTTTTCCACTTACGAATTTTTTTGAAGGAAATGAAATCATGCAAAAAATAAAATAAGTTTGCAAAAGTTCAATTGCATTGAAATATTGCACGCAATTTATTTCGAACAAGGCTAATATTTAGTCAGTTCTTGTGCTTTGAATGTATATAGTTGCTGAAATTCAGTTTTTTTTTTTTTTTTTTAGTTCAATTAGTTCAACTGGGAAAAAAAATTAAGTCATTTTGAAGGACATGAAATCATGAAAAAACATTGACTTTATTTTGCAAGAGTTTAATTGAATTGAAGTTTTATACATGATTATTCTGAGCAAGGCCTTTGAGATTTTTCCTTTTTTTATGACTTCCTGCTTACACCACTGTCTGCAATCTTTGTGCAGGCCAATAAGCAATGAAGAGAAAATCCACTTGAGACAAAAACTATTATCACATCTTAGAGAAGAGAATGATAAGGTGTTGTGCAAATCTTTTCAATTTCCTTTTATTCTTTTTATTCATTGACAATTTATTGGTGACTGTTGGTTAAGAAAATTTATAATGAACATGTTAGGGTGTCTAAAGTCCATGTTTGATTTATACCATTATATACTCTCATGATTTATTCAGTTTAGATATTAGTTTTTGCTAATTGAATGTGCTTTCCTATATTTGTTTCATTGCAGATAGCTGTGATGTTGTCTGTGCTCATCTCCAAAATTGCTCGGTTTGATTATCCTAGAGAATGGTACATCTCTTGGTTTTATATATGTAGGTTTATTTGCTTTAGATAGCCAGTTTATTCTACTCGTGTTTTCAAGGACTTTTAAGTGTGAGTTGCCGCAAACACAACTGATTGTTCTTTACTACGCCTGAAGTTGGTATGATGTTTTTCTTTTTGAACTTCATTTTGACGTTTAATGAGAAATTTGGGGTTCAAATGTCAAGTTTTTTTAAATATTTTTGTGTTGCTCTTCTATTGCAAAATAAAGTAAAAATCGACTTCTATTGTATTTTTGTGCACATTCTAGATCCTTCAACAACATGATAGCCACCCTAGGCTTACTATAATGAGATAACAAAATAAAATTTCAAGATAAATTTAAAATTATGTTTACAAGTAATGAAACTTTATTGATACTAGGTATCAAACATAAATATAGTAAAAAAGTAGTAAATAAAAATATATAGATCCATAACAATAACAAACAAAGATTTGAACGATTACTGGTTTTTTTTTTTTTCTCACTTTCATAGAAATACAACTAAGTTTCAAAGTCATTCATTTATAAAACTATCAAAGAATTCTTGGATTCCTTGTGTATGAAACATTAAATTGGGATCCTATTCCAAACAATTCATCGCCTCTCAATTTCAAAATGTGCTGAGTTTGCCTTAAAAAAAAATCTATGCTTTCTGCACTCCATTCCATACCAACTTCTGTTTTTGTCTTCTGGTTTCTTCCATATACTGTTCTGATATAAATGACATTTGTCTTAACTCCGTCTATTATTGAAGTTTGAACATCATGAATGCTTTGTTTTCTTACTTTCTGCTAGCTTTAGTGTGATTAAAAGAATCAATTTAATTTGGAAAAAACAAAACACATTAAAGAAGATTGAAGAATAAATTGCGTCGTGGGCATTTATGAGCTGAAATGCCATGATAAACTGGTCATGAGTGATTGATGAAATTAGTTGTGTACTTGCCCTACATCCCCATTTTTGTGGACAGCGGATATGATTTGGAGCTTCTTTGCTATAATGGGATGGGGGATTGAAGAAGAAATAGGCTGTTTGTAGGCAAATAATGATTGAAGATATTGCTGAAAGAAAATTTCTTCTTCAAATTTAGAGCTTTCCTTTTATAAGTCCTGAGTTTTCCCACTGACATTAAGTTACTTTCTCTATGCTGTGACTTATATCAATTATTGAGTGCCTTCATTAAGCTAATTGTCTGCATTATCTTCTGATTTGACGTACGTAGGCGAGAACTCTTTTCGGTCCTAGCACACCAGCTTCAGTCAGCAGATGTTCTTACATCTCACAGGATATTCATGACTCTCTTCCGAACCTTAAAGGAATTATCCACGAAACGTCTAACTGCAGACCAGAGGAACTTTGCAGAGGTACAACTACTGAACTTATATCTTCATTTCTTATTCCTGTCATTATTTGCTCTGTTTGTCCTATCTGCTTAATCAATCTATCCTAATGAAAATATACCTAGCCGGGTAAAGCAAAAGCCAAGTTTTAAAGTTTGCTGATCATCATTTCATGTATTATGCCTCTGAGATAAAATGGCAATAAAAGCCACAATAAAATTATATAAACAGTGTGGTTGTAGAATGACCAATCAGGTGTTCTATACTATCATTGGCTCTTGGCAGTCTTTTTGTGATGTTTGGACATATTTTGCTCTTTTTGCTAATATTGCAAATTTTTTTTTGTCTCTTGTATACATTGAAACATAATATCACCCTATGGTTCTGTTTCAAATATGAGGATGATGCATTAATACTTTTAATGGCAGATATCTTCCCACTTCTTTGATTACTGCTGGCGCCTTTGGCAGAGTGACATGCAGACCATACTACATGGTTTTTCAGCACTCGCTCAAAGCTATGATCCAAATGCTCTGGAGCAGCATCATGATGAGCTTTATTTAATAAGTGAAAGATGGTTGTTGTGTCTGAAAATTATACGTCAACTGATAATTTCGGGGTTTCAAAGTGATGCTAAATGCATACAGGTAGATTTTTATTGCTCTTTTTCTATCTCAGAGAACCTAAGAGTTTGATGCACCCATAATAGTAATTAACCTAGCAGAGTAGTAGTTGATTTATTTTTTCACTTTGCAATGTGGTTCAGGAGGTCCGACCAGTGAAGGAGGTCTCTCCTGTGCTCTTGAATGCCATCCAGTCACTGCTTCCATACTGTGAGATGACTCTTGTACTTTTGAGTGTTAATTTTTTTTGTACATGCATTTGTAGGGATGAAACTGCTAGAAAGTTGTTGCATTACCATTGAAATGTTGAGATTTCTGTTATTGCTAAGTCAACTGCTAGTCCTAAGATTAGGAATTAGGTAATTGATTGTGTAAACTATCACAGCTGAAACTAATGTAGATAAGTTTCAGTAACTTTACAAATCGGGAACACTGAAAGGAAAATATTGACAAATATTGAATCAATTTTACTTTCTCCGATGTCATCCATAATGTATATTTCATGAGCATAATAAACTCGCTTCATACTCTTTATGCTACTTGTGTACTTGATGATAGAAAAGGGCTCTTTTCCACCCACCCAATCTTTGAAATGCCTTCTTTCCATTTGTAATTTTGAAGATTACTTGTCATTTTGCCTCGTTGTTAATAGTGTGTTTGTCATGTATCTATTCTAGGTGAAAATTGGGAAGAAGCCTAGTTGCGAGTTTAGTGTTAATACTATTTCTTGCAAATTTTGTCTTGTTTTGCAGATTCATCTTTTCAGAAGGGACATTCAAAATTTTGGGATTTCATAAAGAGGGCATGCACAAAATTGATGAAGGTTTTAGTTGTAATTCAGGGCAGACATCCTTATTCATTTGGTGATAAGTCTGTTCTTCCACGTGTCATGGATTTCTGTTTAAACAAGATAGTAGACCCTGAGCCTGATTTACTATCATTTGAGCAGTTCCTTATTCAGTGCATGGTAATGGTAAAGTGTGTGCTTGAATGTAAGGAATATAAGCCAGTTCTTACGGGTCGGGTGATGGATGAAAACGCAGTTACACAAGAGCAGTTAAAAAAAAATATTTCAGGTGTTGTTGGTGGTGTCCTCACTTCACTTCTCCCTGGTGAACGCTTAATACTCTTATGCAATGTATTAATAAGAAGGTAGCAGTGCCCTAACCTATGCTTCTCTACATTGGTTTGTCTTTAGCCAAGCCTTAGAATTTTTTATTCAGAGTTCCTAGTCATTTTTTTTAGTTGCCACGTTTAATCCTTTTATAGAATGTCCAGTTTCTCTTCTGAATTTTGATATGGCAAAAGAAGAATTGTTGTCTAATCACCATTTTTAACAGCTGTTGCATTATTGGTGGGTAATTTCTCTATTTTTGTTCTTAAGGATTTGCTTCAACAATCATAATATGAAAAATAAGCTTGAGTGCTCATGCTCCTTGCTTCTTTGCCCATTGACTTTTAGATGTTTAGTGGTGATGATTTTGGCAACAATCCTCTGCTTAACCATATTAAAACTCATGGCTGCAATTTATGGGGAACCAAAATGACATGGATATGAGGACAGTAGTAAGGTTTTGGTTCCAGCCATCACATGAAAATAAATCTCTGATTTAATTATTGAAATGGCACCTGTCTGATGCTTTTCCTTTTTCATCATTTAAGAATATTGGCATATACTTTTGTATTCTTGCCTTAATTTCCAGTGTTGTTATACCACTAGGTCCTATCAGAGCATTTTCAGAAAATTGTGAGTAAACGCGTAATTGATGGTTTGACAGGTATTTTGTTCTAACAACAAGTGATTTGGAGGAGTTGTATCAGAACCCTGAATCTTTTCATCACGAGCAGGATGTTGTGCAGTGGACTGAAAAACTGAGGCCTTGTGCTGAAGCCTTGTACATTGTATTGTTTGAAAACCATAGCCAAGTAGGTGGAATCCATTTTTGTGGATCTCTAACGATATTTTTAAAAGTCATGCATGCTTAAAATCTTTGTTTAATTCTCGCAAAATGTAGGCTTATTTTTGTTGTTGATCGTTTCTTTTAGTTGTTAGGTCCTGTTGTGGTATCTATTCTCCAAGAAGCAATGAATGGTTGCCCATCATCAGTTACTGATATCACTTCGGGCTTGCTTCTTAAAGAAGCTGCTTATGGTGCTGCTGCATATGTTTACTATGAGCTATCAAACTACCTGAGCTTCAAAGACTGGTATTCCACTTTTCTTTTTCTTACAAGCTTTTAGTATTTTTTTTTTTACCACCCTATATATCTTGGATGAATCAGGTATAATTGATTGTTTCCATGTTTAAGGCTCAGTTTCGTATATATGATTGTTACTTACAGCAAGCATCCCCTCTGTTTCTATTTGTGCTTTCTGATGGTAAATGATTTTTCTACTGGCTACTGAAAGTCTTAACCCAATATTAGGTTCAGAAATTTAAGAATGCAAAAGGCTGGCATTAAGTAATTTAACAAAAAAAAAAAGGCATTTAATATTTTTATGGCTTTAAAGTAAAAAAAAATTGTGCTGTCCAGATGGGGAAGGATTATGAGAACAAGAGAACAACATTAGCATTTATTTGTCACTGTTGTTTGGTATTTTTTGCTTAAGTTTTAATAAAGGTATCAGGAGAAACGTTGTATTTCTGGAACTAGTAGGAATAGTTATTAATTCACTCTCTTTGTATCTTCTGTCAATTGTTTTGATGCTTTTCTTAGGGTTAGGTGCTGTGATTCCACTAGTTTATTAATTATAGCTGTCCTAATGTCATGTTGGTTAGATCATATTATGACCAATTTCTCTCCCTCGAACAAATAATTGCAGGTTTAACGGTGCTTTATCCCTTGAACTGTCAAACAATCATCCAAATATGCGTATCATCCATCGGAAAGTTGCATTAGTGCTGGGGCAATGGGTTTCTGAGGTACTATTATTTTCTGAGCCACATGATATAGAACCATAAAGGAAGTAATTGTAACATCTTATTTCTTTCACAAGGGCATGTGTGTATGCAATTGTGTGTTTTGTGGATGTTTCTGTTAGCATTATGATTAGTGTCATGATCGTCTTTATAAGTTGCTGTATTAATATGGCTTTCCTAATGAATGGCTAACTAATGCTTATTCATCTGTGGGGCAGTGATATGGAAAATAAAGTTGTCTCATTGCATATATTTGTATGAGCATCTGAGGCTGCTATATACTTATTCTACATGTTAAAAAGAGGCCCTGATATTGATGTCCAACAATTTAATAACCCAGGATGGAAAAAACCCTTTGATACAAATGCCTGTTTATCATTGTCTTCTGGCAGATTAAAGATGACATAAAAAGACCAGTGTATTGTGGATTAATGAGACTGCTGCAAGACAAAGATCTGTCCGTCCGGGTACGTCGCATAAGTTTCTCATAGAGAAATTATTATGGATTCTAGAACTGTGCTCTATCAAGCATAAATCAGGTGGGTCCTGCCTGGACCACCTTCATCTGCCTGGAGCAGCACCTTATAAATTTCAGCTTTCTTAATCGTGTCATGTTTTCTTTCGATTTCTTCCTTTCATCCTTTTTTTTTTGAATTTGTTAGTATATGCTGATAGTTATCTGCTTCCTATATTTCCATCTTTGCTTTCTGTCCAATGACTAAAATTGTGCATTAATTTCTGTAGCTGGCAGCTTGTCGGTCTTTATGTTTGCATATTGAAGATGCAAACTTTTCCGAAAAAGATTTTGCAGATCTTCTTCCTATTTGTTGGGATTCATGTTTTAAGCTGATTGAGGAGGTTCAGGAGTTCGATTCAAAGGTTAGATGGTGTTTCTGTTTGATGTTTGTATTCTTGGACTTAGTTCTATTGTGATTAACTGTCATTATTTCCTTTTTTATGCCAATTATTTTAGTTTACAGTTTACACATTATACTGCATTATGAATTAAAGACTGTCAAGTATTTATGTTTTCAGATCTTAGATGAGGTATGCCTTATGAGGTATGATGCACTTTTAGAAGAATCATAAATTGACTGCATTAATGAAATCTTGACATGCATCTCCAGTTTTTGAAATTTTCCATATTCTAATTAATCTGACAAAATACTAGAACCTGTTATTGCTTGCTTGTGTCATTATAGAAAATATCCATTCTATTCATTCATCTTGTCAAAAGTCTAAAAGCTACATAGTTTTGCATATTTCCTAACAGAAACTCCAGTAGCAGAATAAAAAATTACTTACTTTGGAGTATCTTGGTTGCAGTTACTTATCATTTATTGTTCCATTTGACTCTTCATAAAGTAGCTGAATTTCTCTGTGTTCTTCCATTGAATTTCAGGTTCAGGTTTTGAATTTGATCTCTATTCTGATTGGACATGTTAGTGAAGTTATTCCATTTGCAAACAAATTGATGGAGTTCTTTCAGAAGGTACTGAAATCTTCTTCTCTTCCTTGTTTAAATGCTAAAATAGATTAGTGTGGTGTTAATAGCAAGCCTGTTCACATGGACATGGGCATTATTTTTGTCAAAGAAGGGTTTTATGCTGTGTAAATCAATTCTCACTGAGTGACTGAGCAAAAGCATAGAAATAAATTTTCCACAATGTCATAGTTTGGCCTTCTGGTGCCATTAACTATCCTGTTGTTTGACAGGTTTGGGAGGAATCTTCTGGTGAAAGTCTTCTACAGATTCAGCTTCTCATTGCTCTGCGGAACTTTGTGGTTGCACTTGGCTATCAATCACCCAGTTGTTACAGTATGCTATTGCCTATTCTGCGAAGGGGAATTGATATAAATAGCCCAGATGAACTCAATCTTCTGGAGGACAGCATGCTGGTTAGTTTTCTTGCTAGTTTTATATCTTGTGAAGAAGTGTGAGAGAGGGAGAATATGAAATGTCTGCCTTCATTATCCAATGTAATCGTAACAAGTGTAATTTGCTTCATTTTGCAGTTGTGGGAAGCCACACTCTCACATGCTCCTGCAATGGTGCCTCAACTGTTAGCATGCTTTCCATGCCTGGTGGAAATCATGGAAAAAAGTTTTGATCACTTGCAGGTTAGCTTCATTGGATCAAATGACCATGCACTATTTTCTATATGCATTACTGTGTTTTTGTATTTGGGATCGTTTTAATTTGATATGAAATTTTTTCTAATGCATCTAAATATTCTGAATTAGTGATATTTCTGCTGCTTCACTACATGTGTTACTGACTTGGTCTTTTGATTGGATGTTCACAATCAGTATCCACGTATGGATTCTCTTAGGTTGCTGCTTTATAGTTTGCATCTTTTGGACCTTGCTGCTTTTGTCTTTTTTCAGCCATCATTTTGCCTTGTAATTGCAGGTTGCAGTCAATATAATTGAGAGTTACATAATTTTGGGTGGGACTGAATTTCTGAGCATGCATGCTTCCAGTGTAGCTAAACTTCTTGATCTGATAGTTGGAAATGTTAATGATAGAGGCTTACTCTCAACACTTCCCGTCATTGATATTTTAATACAGGTATCTATATTCAAAACTTCTATTTTCTGAATTTCCTAGGCACAATTACTGAGACATACAAGTAAATATATTCATGATCATTGAATTTATCACATATTCCAATGTGGTCTCTGGATGTTAATTGTTTATACAAAAATCATCAGAGCTCACACATAGTTGCAATAAGTTTTTAGAGCTGGATTTTAGCATCTATTTGGGCCTATTGGAAGTTACATATTCTTTTCTGTCCTTTTTACTTCTCAATCACCATTCAACTTTCTCTGTATATCCTTCCATTGGAACACCTGCGTAAAAATTAAACGTTCTTCACATTCAGACGCGAACAAAATTAATTTGGTATTATAAGATATGAATGCTAACATTTTTCCCTGTTATTAGCCAAGGTGAAATTATTACTGGCAGCCCATGGAGAGAGACATAACTGTTTTAAAATGGGGAGGGAGAACATAAGAGCAGAGCCATAAAAGGGGAATTTGAATTTGTTAATGGTCCATTTTTACACAGCTAGACTTGAAATGTCACCTTGTGCTTCTGGCAAGTTGGAGATGGAATTTGAGATGGGTATTTTATTGTGATGAAATGTGAACTTTTATGATTGTTGTGCAAAATAGTGAAATTTAATTTCTGCAACAAACTTTGTTGCAAGTTGAGCCATCGTGGATGTGTATTAAATACTTTGGAGAATGATTTCTTTCTTTTACTCTCCACAACTTTTACACTGTTGGCAACAAACTTAAATCATTACAAAATTGTTACGGAAGACATGGAGAAAAATCATTCAGTCCCTTGTGTCTAAAATTTTGCAATCATTGTTAAGGTGGCTTAACCTTACTTCTACCTACGGTTGGAGCATGTGTGTCATTCACATCTATGCTCAACCTCCTTCCCCCTGGACCTGGAAAAAGAAAATACAGTTCATTATAAAATCATCACTTTATCAGTAATAACTTGCACTGTTTTGCAGTGTTTCCCAGCACAAGTGCCACCGTTGATCAGTAGTACCTTACAAGTAAGTGAAGTTCCTTGCCGAGCAGAATTTTGTTGAAACTGGGATGGAGTCTTTGGCTTTCCATATATATTTACTGCATTTTATATATTTTGCTAGAAATTAATTTTCATTTGTTTGAGCGGAGGAGATGACTATGAACCTTCCAAGACAGCTGTTAAAGCATCTTCTGCTGCAATATTAGCTAGGATTTTGGTGATGAACACCAATTACTTTGGCCAGTTGACAGCAGAACCATCCCTTCCATTGCTCCTCCGGCAAGCAGGCACTCCACTTGAAGACAGCATACTACTTTGTTTAGTTGACATATGGCTTGATAAGGTCAGTGGACCACGAATTTCTTGAAGGGTTATTTCTGTGATTTGTTGGAGTTATTGTAGGAGTTTTTACTTCTCTAATTTTGTGTAGTAGGCTGGATTCCTTGATGCATAGACTGTCACGCATTGATTAAAAGTCATGCATTCATATTATCTCTGGAAGGAATGAAATATATTTTGATGATTCATAATTGATATCTATTATTTGTAGAAGATATTTTTGTGGTGATTATGGTTGGTGAGCCTCACTGCTTATTTTTCGCTATTATGCAGGTGGACAATGCATCTTCTAATCAGAAAAAGATATTTGGCTTAGCACTTTCAATAATTTTGACACTAAGATTGCCTCAAGTGCTTGATAAACTTGATCAGATCCTTAGGTGTGAATTCTATCTTGATGTATAACATTTTGAATTACTTTCCTTTACCTGTGTTGATGTTTTATTTTATCCATGCAGTGTATGTACAAGTGTTATTCTGGGTGGAAATGATGATCAAGCTGAGGAGGAGTCTAGGTTACATGTTTTCTGAATTTAGCTTCATTTTTTTGATTGGAAGTTTATTCGGTTAGTTTGTAGTTGACTATGTTGTCTTTTTTTGATGGATGGCAGTGGTGATAACATGGGCTCCAGCATGTCTCATGGTGAGGGCATTGTTCCAAGCAAAGAATTCAGAAAAAGACAGGTGACCATTTCTAAAATATACCTAAGAAGTTCTGATTCTGATGCAGATATGAATGAAAACGCATAGTTACTCTAGTGGCTTTCTTCCCCTCAGATAAAGTTTTCAGACCCTATCAACCAGTTGTCATTGGAGAATTCAGTGAAAGACAATCTTCAAACATGTTCTGCCCTTCATGGTGAATCTTTTAATTCAGCCATTAGTAGAATGCATCCGGCAGCATTTGCACAATTGAAACAGGCTTTGAAGATGCCGTAGCTGGCGCACTACAAATTTTTATCAGTTCAAGTGGTGATGTCATGCTTATGGCCCATTCGATTCTTTTATTTGTTCCATACATTAATGAGATGTAGGTAAGTCTTGATTCTTAATCAACTCAATCAGAAATTTCTTTCATCTTCGCCCCCCATCTTTTTTTTTTCATAATAAAAACCACCTTTGCAATAGTTTTAGTCATCCGGCATTATCTTAGAGCCGATGTAACATTTAGTCGGCTTGCTAAAATTTCCATTTTATGCTTTTGTGTAGTACTTAACATTTATCCTAAGTTAGATGAAGTCAGCTGCATGGATTCTTTCCTGCCTTCTTGTTTTGCAACTGTAAAATAAAATAGCAAAAAGCAACTTCGGAAGCAACAACTTTGCCTTACTTAACCATCTAAAACTAGAGGAGGAAATATTAAGGTTATTGCTTCCCATGTTCTATTTAGATTTATTGGTACCAAATATCACAAGGTTTAATAGCAAAAAGGAACTTTGGAAGCAACAACTTTGCCCTTACTTAACCATCTAAAACTGATGGAGGAAATATTAAGGTTATTGCTTCCTCATGTTCTATTTAGATCCATTGGTACCAAATGTCACAAGGTTTACTATTTGTTGCAACCTTTAGTACTTGGTAAAAATGTCCTAAGTTCACCAATTATTTGCAATTTAAGTACAATGTCAAAATTAACAAAAAGATGCATGTGTCATCTGAGGAGACTTTTTTCTTTTAGATGGTCATATATGCGTCTTTTTTATCAATTTTGACCAAAGTACAATTGCTTTGGAATTGCAGACAATTGGTCAAATTTATTTTCACAGTTATAGAAGTTGGAACATATCTACAAAAATTGCAAACCCCAGTGATTTTTTTTATACCAATAAATCCTTAGTTCATTTATTCTTATCCAGTTTGCTTTAGTTTTGTACAAATAAATCCTTAGTTCATATGATTCTTCTTAATTGGTATCTTTTGGCCCAACTCTGATATCTATAATATTTGTTTCTCTACTTCTAGGTTCAGTGATGCTTTAGTGGCTGAGGTGGTGGTTTTTACATTCTTGGTTCGGCTTTTACTTTCTCTTTGATTTATTAGAAGAAAAGAAAGGGGAAAAAAAAAACAAAAATCAGGCGAGTTTCTTTTTTTCACATTTTGAAATCATTTGTACATGCCCTTTTTGGCAAAATGAGATTTCTGTATATAGTTTGCTGGTCCTTTCTTGCCGAGATATTCAGGCAGAAGGATTGAGTTTATAGGTTTTCTCATTAATGGAAAAATGAAATTGAAATTTTAGAGAGGCAGGTGTATTTTGTACCTTTATGTTCCTGATTTTTTTGACTTTTTTTTTTCTTTGCTCAATGCAATGTTGGTAACAGGACTGTCATTCTTTCAAATTGAAACAGATTCTAGCTGAAAGAGTATTTCAAGTAGCTGCCTACCATGTATATTTGGGAATTTTTTTGGTAAAAAAAAAAAGTTTTTTGGCTCATCTGCAATATGTGGATAATTCCTAAAGTTCAAGATCTCATGTTCTGGAAATAAATAACTGCATTACAAATTCTAGAATTTCTATTATTATTACGAAACTTTAAAACCTTATCTTGTTCAATACGGCTTAACACTTATGTACATTTGCTGGATCTTGTTGAAAAATACTATTATTTTTGAGCCTGCATGCCATAAGTAGTAGATAATTGCAGTTGAAGCATTTTTTCGAACTTCTGCTAATTTAATTTAATTTTGCCTCTAGCTTTTCTAGTAAATCAGCTCATCATCTTGCTCCAATTATAAAAGTTTGCAATTGATTTTGGAAGCCTTAGAGACAGTTCTCGAAACATTTTGTGAAAAAGTACAGGTTAAAAAGCAATGCAGAGCTGTCTAGAACACAATTAGCATTTGAAATGTCATCTCACTTTCTAAGTTTGTTCTGTGTATTCATCTTCCTTTTCAACGATAGCAATAAAATAGAACTGAACCTTGGAATATAATTCTTTACCCATGCAGTGCTAGTCCAAAGGCTTCTTATCTTCTCTGTTTTTTTTTTAACTAAAACATTCTCCGGTATTAGCCGACTGAGAAAGCTCAATGGCCCTTCCAAAAAATTTTAATGGTTACTTTTAGCTTAACTATTAATTATTAATTTTTAAAAAAAGTTCTTCATTTATTTACTGTTTTATATTAAATTATTAGTTAAGCAAGTTCAACCAATCTTTTGTTTGATAGTGGCTCAACCTTTTTTTTGGGCTAAATGAGTTTTATTCAAATAGTTTTTTGAAATCACTAAATCTATATATATATCTATATATATATATATATATATATATATATAGTGTGTGTGTGTGGACACCCTCGATTTGATCGACCAGCAACGAAAGCCTAGTGATGAGCAAGTCCAGAATTTTGAATGTAAGAGGATTTGAAGCTTCTTGTAAAACAAACTCGAAAGCATAAACCTAACCCGAAACCTCTAACCAAAGCATAAAACACTAAATCAAAGCCCAAAGGCCCAAAAAAAAAAAAGGGAGGTCCAAGCCCATTGACCCAAGACTAGGCCTAGCCTCGCCTATTCCCAAGAGATGACGCCCCTTCAACCTAGGCTCGAAGAGGCAACGCCTCTTTAGTAGCCAACCTAACTTTACATTAAATGCATTTTAATGCATTTTGGCCCTATACACCAAAAGTGCACCCACAGATCTCCAGCCTGCAGATTTGAGTGTGAAATGATGACTTTCAAGGGAGAGAAGGTGGGGAGAAGATAAGGTGGTGAGGGAAAATGATTAGTTGATGCTAGGTGGCACCATTTTTTGGGAATTAGGGGAAGAGAGAAAGAAAGGAGCTTAAGTAGGGGGCTTGAGGGTCTGGAGGGAGGAGAGGTGAGACACTAAGGAGAGAAGAAAGAATACAGAGCAAAAAAAAAAAAGAACACAAAAGAAAAATACAACTTGAGAAGGAAAAGGGAGGGTGAAAAGAAGAGTTTGATAAAAGAAGAGTTCATTTTTCTTAAAGGAAGAGAAGATTCTCTCACATTCAAAGTACCAAAATATACAAACTAAGCTCTGAGGGCTCAGTTAGGAGCATCAAACATGGTTCATTCAGTAAGAATTGCTATTTTTAAGCTTTCTAAATTCTTGCTCCCATAAAAAATCAATTTCTTGGTTTTGATCACATGTTTTTGGGTTTTTGATGTGTTAAATGTCATATGAGAGCATGATTATGTGAAATATTGATGTATTAGAAGTAGATTTACGTATAGTTTGCATGAAATATGATTTACTTAGAATTCAAGTAGATTTATCATCCTTGATTATTTCCTTATTTCTTTTGCATTTTACTGCATTCACTACACATTTCACACAATGAGCACACAAGTACCAAATAACTCGACAATAATCTTTGCTTCGTTGCTTGTGTTTCACTCAAATCTAGTGGTGAAGTATTCGATTATTGTCACTCATGGCACATACTATCCCCGTCGCACGGACCCTTGAGTGGGGAGACGCAAATGGATGTATATAGCTGTGGGAGCCGTAGCTTACTACCCTCGACTCAGCTCATGTAATGACTTAGCAACATCCACTAAGGTTTTTCCCAACTGCATGCGTTTTATGCCATATAACAATTCTTGCAATAAAATCCAAGCCCATTATGAATGGATTATATCAAGTTGGGCCTTTTATGCCCAATATGGCCCATGCCAAGATAGGCCTTTCAAGCCCATTACAGCCCATGCGGCATGGACTTTGGTTTTATTACAAAGAATTGCTACTTGTCTGCTTCATCTTGAGATATTTGTTACGTCCGTCAGTTTTGATGTCCCCTGTTGATAGTCAAAACCAGGCCAACAATCCTGGGAACTCGCCATTGAATACGCGTGTGGGAGAAATAAGGATGGATATACCGCTTGAAGAAGCTTTGTCTTGTTTCGTGTTATATGTGAATAAGTGATTATTTTCCTTCTAAAATAATTAAGTAAACCTGCATATCATGCATACACACCATGCATGTTTCTAACCTATGGTGATTGCCGATATAGATTCAAACCAGTCATCTGCTTGGACTCTCTCCGACACCGGTCGTTTAGTCAGAATGTCGAAAGAAACAACATCACCAAGTTTTGATCTAGAACAGTTTAAAACATAAATGGCTGAACAAACCAAAGTTGTTATGCAAGAAATGCTGGCAGAAATGAGAAGAGAGGACAGACGAGAACCGCCACCACCTCAACCTTGCCATTTGATCTTGATGTTGAACATCCGGGGAGGCAAAAAATAGAAGATGACCGGGAAACTGTATTGGCCGAACCTGTAATCTGACCAAGGATAGACACACCAAAAAATGTAGAGAAGCCAGATTAGGCTAAAGACCTTGTCAAAACCATGGCTCAGATGCATATGCAAATGAAAGAAAAGGGGATAGATGCTCCCCTCGACTATACTGATATAGATTTGCACAAAGGCGATGATCCTCTGCCATAAAAATTCAAGTTCCTTGACATGAAGAAGTATACAGGGACTGATAACCCTCACTTACATTTGAAATAATATGTGACATACATAAGTGCAACAGAGCTGACAAATGCTCAAATTGTCAAACAATTTCCTTTGTCTTTGGAAGGTGCTCCAATTCGTTAGTATTACACCTTGGAGTCATCTGTGCAAAGTGACTAGAAAGATTTTTGTGCTGCATTTATCAAGTAGTATGGTCTGAATGCTTCAATGGAGGTCTCTCTAAGAGATCTACAGAACACAAAGCCGAAGTTCAATGAGTCCTTTGCTGAGTATGTAACAAGATGGAGAGGAAAGTTATCTCAGAAGAAGCACATGCCAACAAAATCGGATTAGTTGACAATAGTGATAGAGGGTTATGTTCTGATGCTTTCTAGAAAATTGAGAGACTTAAGGATCAGAAATTTCAAAGAGCTATACAAGTTTGGGATACAAAAAGAGTCAGATTTGGTGCAAGACAAGAAATTTTTCACCGGAAGACCCTTTAGTAGAGAAGGGACTGGATCCAGCAGTGGGATAGGTTCAAGTAGTAACGAGCAAATCAATATTTTCCAACAACCTAGAAGATTTTCTAATCTAGGGAGACCTCTCTCCAAATTCTTAGAGAAACTAATCAAGAACAACTTGCTACGACCTTTACTACAATGACCACCATTCCCCAATGCTGACCTGAAACTGTATTGCAAATACCACCAGAACATTGGACATTACACCGATGGCTACACTTGTTTAAAACATGAGATCCAAGATCTGATTCACTTAGGCAAAATCATTGATCCCGAAAACAGAAAACCAAATACCAGAAATAACCCCCTACCCAATTATAAAAACATGTCACCACTAAATCAATCCATACTCATGATAAACACCGGCTTAACTGAGGAGCAAGTCTGGAACTCCTTTGTGGATACCACACCTGCACCACCAAAATCTGAACCAAAATGCTTAAGTCTAAGAAAATAGCTTGTTGAGGTTAAAGTGAATATCTTAGACATATGGAGCTCTGATGATGAAGAGGGCAGAACTCTTGATTTATGGAAGAATGAGGGAAGAAAACAAATTCCACCAAATAAAAAACTGGAGGAAAAGGAGGGAGAAATGAAGTCTACTGAGTCTGAAGAAAAGCAAATAGACTCACATGAAGAATAAAAGAAAGTGGAAGAAGACCTAGAAAAGGCAGAGAAAGAGAAAGCTAATGAAGCCAGAAGAGACAGAATAACTCTCACTAGTGTTTGGGAGTTACCCATGAACTCTAAAGCCCATAGGGAGGCACTAGTTTTGGCTTTAGACTGTGAAAGGATTCCATCAAACCATACTCCCGAATAGATGGTTTGTTCATTGACAGAAAGCCCTTCTGGACCAGTAATGTTTACAGATGAAGATTTACCATTAGAAGGGAGGGACCACTACAAGACCTTATTTATTAATGTGAAAGTCAAAGGAAAATTAACTTGCTGCGTGATGGTGGATAATGGATCTTCCATCAATATGTGTCCCTTAAAAATTTTGTCAACGCTGGGATTTACCGAAGCTTATCTCAAGCCATCTGAGGTGGTCATTAAGGGTTACAATGATACAAAAAGGCCTGTAGTTAGAACCTTTAGAGCTCTTATCAAGACAGGACCTATTAAAGCTTGGGTTAATTTACATGTGTTGGACATCCCTGTCATGTTTGCTATTCTATTAGGGAGACCATGGTTTCATCCTCTGGGAGGAGTCCCTTCGACTGTTCACCAGAAAATCAAGTTTCCACTTGAAGGGAAGGTTGTAACCATTTCAGCAGAGACTGAAGCTGTCATTGCTACTCTCAAGTTAGCTCCCAACGAGATTCCAGTTAGTCCGAGCTTCGAGGTCTATATGATCTACGAAGATGACCTGAACCCAAAGATAGTCAGTATAATGAAGAGCATGAATTTTATGCCCGGACTAGGACTGTGGAAGAATCAGCAGGGTCCATCGAGCTTTGTTGACCCAAAGGTCCCCATTTTGAAGCATGGGTTAGTCTATCAAAAGACTGGAAAGTCCAAGGCTCAAGCTAAAAAGAAGAAGGCATTGTGGGAGACTTTTGAGGGAGAAGGTGCCAGTTATCCGTACCAAGGAGCTCCTGAGCCATTAATGATTGCTGAGAAACTGGTCCCCGGTTTCAAAATTTTTGTTGAACAGGTGAACGAGACTAGTAAAGTTGCTATGGAGGAGCTAGTGGTAGAAGAATTGGTGCTGTCTCTGGAACTCGAGAAGGATATCCCTGCAGCAGAATCAAAGGACGTTGCCGACCAAGAAACAGAACATAACTTTGAATCCTATATGTTGGATTCCATCATGGATGTTTTTTATGATGATATTGACATTTCTCTTTATAACCTGTTTGAACCTAACAATGTTTTCTTTTCTAAAATTAATGCAATAGAATCTAACTTTGCTTATTTGTGCGATGTTCTTCCTAATAGTTATACTGTGTGTGACGATCATTTTATGCATATATTTGATATTAATTCGATGCAAACCGAATCATTTAATTTGGGCGTATACTATAATCTTAAAAATATACTTTTTGCTTTTGACTTAACTCTTGAGGAGAGAGAAAAAATGAAAGAAACACTAAAAAGAAGACATAAAGTATTCGCTTAGGGCTATGAGGATATGCCCGGGATTGACAAGGAGATTGCAGAACACCAAATCCCCATGTATCCTCACGTCACACCGGTAAAACAAAAGAAGAGAATACTAAGGCCATAATAGGCTCTCCTGATCAAGGAAGAGGTGGAAAAGTAGCTAAAAGTAAAATTTTTAGATGTGGTCGATGATACCCAGTGGTTGGCTAACATTGTCCTGGTTCCAAAGAAAGACAGAAAGGTCAGAATGTGTGTGGACTATAGGGATCTGAACAAGGCCTGCCCAAAAGATGATTTTCCCTTACCGCATATTGACACCTTAGTCAATAGCGTGGCTTCCAGCGCTATGTACTTGTTGACCTTAGCAATAATAAATCTTAATTTTGATCTTAACAATCTTAATTTTGAGCATTTAACATGTTTATTTAAGTGTGTATAAGCTAGGAGTAATATGCAAATCAAAATGGAGTTAAGCACGTTTTTGGCTAATGTGA
>CATIWM010131933.1:0-14510 GCA_949671775.1 Mallotus repandus | reverse complement strand
TATTATTATTATTATTATTTTGGGCCATTTCAATTTTTTTATGTCCACACAATAATAATGATAATAATAATATTATTATTATTATTATATTAAATAAAAAATTAAGAATTAACAATTTTGGATACCAAAACCAAATAAATTTTGCGTGCCAACCAAAACAATTTTGAATGGCTAAAAAATAATAAATTTTGCATGGCCAACCAAAACAATTTTGCATTGCCAAATTGTGATTAGTTTTTAATTTTTAATTTTTTAATTTTATTATTATTATTATTTTGGGCCATCTCAAGTTTTTTTATGTTCATATAAATATAATATAATAATATAATAATAATAATAATAATAACATTAACAATTTTGCATTGCCAAACGAAAATAAATTTTGCATGCCAACTAAAACAATTTTGAATAGCCAAAAAATAACAAATTTTGCATAGCTAAAATTGTGATTAGTTTTTAATTTATAATTTTATTATTATTATTATTAATATAATCACATGGCCATAATTGTCCCAAAAAACAACATGGTTCCATTTTGTCTGCTGGAACCTCTTTTTTGTAAGTGTTTTTTTTTTTTCATCCATCTTGTCGGTTGGAACCTCTTTTTTGTAAGTATTTTTTTTACCCCAAAGTTGGAAATTCTTTCAAAACCACCCAAAAGTTGGAAATAATTTTTTTTTAACACTAAAATGGGAAAAAACCCTAAAACATGTGCTTTGGCCTGAATTCTCTCATTCACATCATATGTTTATGATGATGTATTGTGTACTTTGAAAGGGTAAAATTACATTATGGAAGCACTTGGCTATCGATTATTTTGTTCTCATTGAAATTTTGAAGACGACGTGTGGTATGGTAGACACTTATAAGATTGACATTGCATGTTTTTTGTTTAGGGTACTGCTTTATACCTTTAGGTGTAACATGAAAGTTAAACTAGGATAAAGAGAAATTGGCCTATGATTTTCCTTCAATTTTTATATGAACTCCTATTGAGTTAGGTTGAAATGTACATTTATATTTTGATTACGCAGGTAATACCATCACCACCTTTGGTTATCTAGGGCGCAAAGTAGTAACAAATAATTAGCCAAACACAGCCTTAATTGCTATCGTATTAATGATGTTAAATGTACCATACAAATTGCAGGTCACGTCATAACAAATATATTTAAAAATTTTCCAGAGAGTGTAATTCAAGTTAAGTGAAGTGCTAAATTATTATTGGATGATGATAAATAGCGTCATCTACAATTATGCACAGGTGATTAAAAATTTGTTATATTTTCTCCTGTATAAATTGTGGGGCAAACTTATTCAACATTGTATGTATAACTTGAAAGCATTATTTGATAATTTACAAAATCATTCTACTTATCCTCTGATCTCTCTTAATATCTATTTTGTGTCCAAAACTTGTGTAATTGCAAAACTTGCAAATATTTTGTTTATTTGGCAAGAAGTACCTTACAAAAGAATCAATAGAAACACAACAATGTCTAATTCAAACTTGGAATAGAATATTAGGACGTGCCCAGAAATATATTTAATTTTTATGATAAAAAAAATTCCATTTCAAATTGTATACAAAGCTAGAAAAAAAAATTACAAATCATAACAGGAAATACTTGTAAACAAACTACTAATGCATATACTTCAAGAATTAGAAGACAAGTGGGGTTGATGCAGATGTGGGGTTCACTGTAAAAGACCGCAAATCATGTTATGCCTACGTCAAGTGGGTTAAATATTGTCACAACGCATGGTATGTATTAATAAGCAGATTTTTTCTTCATGTTTGTGATTATGCTCCACACTTTGTTATGGTCTTGTAATTGCGTCTGTAAATTAGACATCAGTTAACACTGCATTTTATTTTTTCAATAACCTCAATTTCCAGAAAACCAAAGTAAGGTCGCTTTTATAAAAAAATTTTCAATTTGGACACAGTTGAAATCCATATCTATGATAATTCTGTAGCTCCGTTGTATTTGTAAGAATGTTCTACCTGCTGAAACATATAATTTCAGTGCTGGGTAGATGTTTTATAACCGATAATGGTTTAGATGGCAATTCACATTATATACGACAGTTTTGCTAACCCCAAACTATCTGGGTTGGACATCGTCCCATGATTTACTTACAATTCATTATGCAAAACGTTTACTCATAATTTGTCCATCCTAAGCAAGAAAAAGTCGTACGCATATTAGATTCATAAAGGCAGCTTTTCTAAATTATGCAGTTCGATTGTAGATTATAAACCCTACAACAACAACATATAAGAAATAAAATCCAAATGCTCATGGCTAAAACTATCATTGGAAACAGTGGAGAAGCAACTGCACTCCGTGAGAAACTGACCAAAAAAATGTTTTCTCAACAACTTCTTTTTTTATATCAAAGTCACAAAGTGAAAAAAGAAAAAAAAGAAAAGCCATAAACCGATTTTAAATAACAAATTGTCAATCCCCGGGTTTCATCTATCCCTTGACACACAAAATATGTAGGAAAATTGTTCTCTAAAAGTTCAGCTTTCTCACAGGGCTAATGAATATAAGCATAAGCCATTGATGCACTCTCAAACCAATAATCAAATACATGCAAAAACAACACACACATCATTAAACTGAACATACTGTAATACACAGTTTGAAAGAAAATCATAAATGCAAACTCAAGGAAATCTAAGCATTACCATAAGAGGAGCTGGCCACATAAATTGTCCATGCTACAAACAGGTGTGCTCATGGTAAAACAAACCTCACAATCAAGAGAATTTCTGAATCACAAATGCAACTTAATAGCAGTATACATAAATGTGGGTTTAAACCCATAACAATAAAGACGTTCCTTGAATAAACATCGAAATTTCACAGTGTTGCATCATTCACCCTTTTATGGAAAACCGAACTCATGACCACGTGTAGAAGGCCTCGTGATACAATCTAAGAAACTTCACGATGAATATCAGATACCTCCACTTAATTATATCAAACGAGTTGACTGTAACAAAATCTTCTCTATAAAATAACAATATAGTTAAAAAATGTCAAAGTATATGGATTTTTTGTCACATTAAATATGGAGGTACCTCTTGAACAAGTCCCAGCAGTATGAAATAAAGGAAGAAAAGGTCCAGTAAAAAGATAATCCATCGGCTACCAAACTTACCAACAATAAACCTCAAATCAATGTAGATGCAAAAACTTTATTTATACATTAATTTTCCAATCCATTTGCTCACAATCATTGAACCATGTCGACTAATAATAGAGCCAGTGCCTTTCCTTTAACAACTACTTAAAATACAATACATTTGCACTGCAACTGTGCTTCAGTGTAAAAATTACTTGTTCATGTTCACTTTCCTAAATACACTAAACCCACTTATTGTTGCATCTTCTTATGAAATTTAAATACCCACATCTTACATCACCAGAGACCAACCACACTTTTGGTTGTATTTTTGTTCCAAAAGTAAACTAGGCTAACTCTCCATACAGAATCAGTCCATATATGTAAAAGAAACTGAGACAGGGAAAGCCACTCTCCAGATTTAGAGAAATCACTTGCTGCTAAACCAAGACAGTGAGCAGGCATGTTCACTGAACGTTTAACAAAAATAAATCTACAATTTCTAATTCCCTTGGTAACGATATTACAATCATCCACAACCAAGCCCACATAAGATGAGTCACTATAAGAGCTGTTAAGGGCAAAGCTAAACAATTGACAATCTGACTCAATAATTACATTTGCATAGCCTTTATCTTTTAGCCAGTATAAAGCTTTGCTGCAAGAAAACACTTCTACCACCAAAGGATCCTGTAAAATATCATATTGACCATTGTTAGCACCCATAAAATTCCCTTGTGCATCGTAAATAACGAAGGCAGGCCCCAAAAAATTACACTCAGGGAATAAGGCAGCATCATAGTTGCACTTGAGGAAGCCAACATTTGGGCGGGACCAGTGAAGATAGTGAATACAACAAGGAGTAGCTGACGACTGATTAAAATTCTGGCCATGCAACCATTGGTCTAAATACTGAAGAGCAAATGAGTAGCTATGTTGATCCATTTTGTGAGTCTTATTCCAACCCACACTATTACAGTTTGTCCAATTACTCTATAAAAGCACTGCTGCAGAACATAACTCGTCCTTCGAACAGCAATACACTAGCAGATTCCACTAGTCTATAAAGTTACTTGCACTAGCACTAATATCCCCAACAGCAGACATTCTCTAAATAGGTTTAATGAAAGGGCAAGAGACTAAATGATGCTAATCAGATTGAGTGTGGCCTTTACATATTGGACAGATGACAAAAACATCCATTCTTATAGACTGAAGAGCAATCCATGTTGGAAGGGAAGAGGAACATGCATGCCGTACAAAATTTTTAATGTTACCTGGTATGTTGAAATTCTAGATCTTATACCAACCCATACCAACCAGATTATAAGACAATCTCGACAGGCAGCAATTATTCAAACGATTGAGTAATTGGATACTTGATGCCATAACATAGTCAATCTGGATAGGCACCAATTATCCAACTTTAACAAACAAACAATATTGTGCCTCTTTGGGTGCTAAACAATCTTAAAAATTTTGACCTGTCACTCCTGAAATCCTCAATTTAAATCTCCTAAACTCTGCGTTTCTAAATAATGGACATGCAATGGTTGCAACATTAATTCAAACTATTTTGTTTACCTCTGCCTTCATAGGATTTTATCAATACGAATGTTGTTGCTTCTGCAATGCATTCGATGGAATCCCTTCATATGTGTTCTCCTCCAAACCATGTGTCTCCCTCAGTGCATAACTTGATTTCAAGTACCATCAATATTGCCATAAGTAAATGACCCACCCTTCCACTCAAAATTAACCATTACACACAATTAAAATGCATAATTTTTTAGTCTTTCATGCTCATACAATTTTTATCCTTTTTTTTTTTTAACAAATAGGGACAAAACTCAATTCTGCCACAAACATCTCTATGGCCAACACAAAATTAAAAAAAAAATAAAAAAACCTCCAACCTTCGATTCCAAATGAGGTACAAGGAGAAATAATTATAGTGGTAAATTATTAATAACCAACAGATGAACAAAAAATCCATCCTATTTTATGCAATATTTTTGATTTATAAATCAAATATGCCAATATGTACCTTCTTCATATGATACAAATGCCAAAAAACTGCTTCGTCTCAAGAGGCGGCCGAAAAATATATTCACACTATAATTTTGGCTGGCGATTTTGGCAGTATCAGACAATTGGCTATATCCGCTGACCAACAATATCAAAGTCAGGTGTACATTTTTTTGTGGTGTCTTCGATAAATTACAATATCGAATCACACCAAAAGGATAAAAGAAACACACTTTTCGCAGACGATTCGCTTTATCCCTGTGTGCAACACAAGTGTCTTATTTCCCATCCTTGCCCTCCTTCTGCTCTTGTATTTCCCTATTTTCCATATGATTTATTCTATTTTAGGTCACATACCCACTTACATTGCTATACCGTACCGCACATTACTTGCGTTTTTTGATTGCCCACGATGGATTGTACATGTTGCAAGTACCAATGTGTATCGTCATCCAAATTATTATGTGTTTACTTTGTCAGAACAAACAAAAATCCAACAGATTTGGTGGTAGAAACTCTTGTGAAAAAAAATGCCAAATATTTCAAAACTGAGATCAACTCTACACCAATGACATTACTTTGCAAGGTCCTACTAAGGCAGATATGATGCTGAGATAAAAGGAATCCATACACTTGTGGAAGTGCCCCCTCATCACACATCATATGAAATCAAGACAATAAGTTCATATGTGAAATCCACATGAATGAGAGTGAAAAAGCATGACCTATTTTCATTGAAAAGGAACATTATCTACTGGAATTTGATTATGCAAGTTAACAAGCCAAAGGATTTGCTTGTTAACATTTAGCATGTTTGGGTTGATATCACATAAAAAAAATTTGAATTTCTTCTTGTAAATATTCATTCTGAGGATCTTGGATTGCTCTATATCTGATGCCCTTTATAGATTCTGGGATACTGAAAGCAATATCCAAGTATGTCAAATTCAACTTAATTTAGGTTCAATATTTGATATCCTATCATAAGATTTGACAAACCTTAAATTTTTATTCATGATTTAGAGGATTTGAAATACTGAATTATTGAAATTTAAATTCCAAGTCTTCAAATTCTTTGCTTCAATATTGGAAAAAAAATTATTTCTTGAATTTTAACCCTAACACTGTTAATTAGGAGAACGGGGAAGCATGAGGATCACATAGACACTTTCCTTGCTTGTACAAAACATCCAGCAACCTTAGGTACAACTATGTTGTTCTCCGTACATCATTTTTTTTTCTTTCTTCGACTTATATCAGGCCGTCAGACCAAGTAAAAGTATCAAAGAATGCATAAAAACTAGAGTGACAACAAAAGCTGCACACTTAAGGAGCATCAATTGCACCACGTATAAACAGTAGGCCATACGTCAAACTTCTTAGTAGCTGAATTAGTTTTCTCTCTAGCCGGAACCAATGCCCCAAGTTGCTCTTCTTGTTTAAAAGGCCGTTGGTGTGAAAAATCCAAATATTTACAACATTTCGCAATTTTATTCTAATTTTGTTTAAATTTTTTAATTTTAGCAAAAATATTTTAATTTGACAATTATTTAGCAATTTTAACATAAATAATTTTTTAGGTCAAAATTAACATCTTATAAAATGTTAAGTTTACCATTTTTAATTTTTTAAATCTATAATGGTCTATTAATATAAAAAATTCAAACCTTTCAAATTTTTGGCAAATTTATTCTAATTTTAAAATTTTGATAAGATATTTTAATTTAGCCAATTTATAAATATAAATAATTTTTTATTTAAATTTAAATAAAAATAAATACATTATAATAAAAGAATTATATTTACTATTGAAAAGTTGTTAAATTCATAAATGACCTTCACTATAATAATTTTAAAAAATAAAGATATTTTTAATTTAAATAATTCTTACTGTAGATAATTCAAAATTTTTAATTATTTAATAATTATTTATTTGAAAGTAGTTAAAAATATCTAACTTTTTTGAAAGAAAAAACTATCTAACTTTAACATTCAAAGAAAATTTATCATATTTTATTACACATAGATACAATTTTTAAAAATTTTATTAAAATAATAATCTATGATAAATTTAATTTATTATATGTAAATTTAATTTTTAATTATCACGTCAATACTTTTTATTCAATTAATCAAATGATTTTTAAATTGGAATATTTTCAAAATTAAAAATGGATAAAATTGCCAAAAGTCATAAACATTTTAATTTTTTATGCCAATAGACCTTTGTGAATTTTACATCATAAAGGGTAAATTTAACCTTTTGCAGATGCTAAATCATATTATTTTATTCGATTTTGACCAAAAGCCTACTTGTACTAAAATTGCCAAGAATTAATGAGAATAAAACATTTTTGTCAAAACTAAAAAGTTTGGATAAAATTGCAAAATGCCACAAATATTTGAATTTTTCATACCAGTAGGCATATTTTAAAATTAGGCAAGTTCTCTCTCTCTCTCTCTCTCTCTCTCTCTCTCTCTCTCTCTCTCTCTCTCTCTCTCTCTCTCTCTCTTTCCCTTAGCTCTCATATGCTTGCAAGCAACAAATTCATGATAGGACTATTGAATAAAGGAATGCTTACCTATGCCACCAGCTACATTGACATGCATAATTCCACAGAACGAATTTAGTTTGGAGAACAATTTGAAAAATGCCATGGACAAACTTATTTCAAAACATGAAAGGAAAGTAAGTATGGTCCATAAGGACATCTCCAACCATAAACATCAAAATAGTGTTAAAGTTACACCAAAATGCAGTTTCTACATTAATTTTCCTCCAATCCATTACAACATTTTTAACACCAAAAAGAATATTCTTATATATTCTTTTTTATATCTCATTTTATAATATTTTAAAATTTATTACATTACAACTATATTTATATTCTTTTAACAAATTCATCCACTAATAATATATTTTGGTATTTATCAAATAATGTTAAATATTAATAAATTAATATTTTTAAATTATATTATGTTATATTTAATACTAAATTAAAAATAAAATTACATATAAAAATAAAAAATTACATGTTACATTCAAAGATTCATAATAAAAGAGCACAATTTCAATAATATTCACACACTTTATGCCTCCAAATTAGTATATTTCTCTCATGAATGCTTAGTTAGTGCATTACAAAGTGCAATATGTGCATCTTTATCCTTGATTTGTCTATGTCAAGCAAGAAATTCTTGAAATCAAGTATTATTATCTACTATCATTTCAACTTTCGGTATTGGCGCTTCCATTGCATCTGTAATTATTACATTTAGATCATGTTCATCCTCGATTATCATATTGTGCATTATTTTGCATGTTGTCAGTCATTATGTCATGCAATACATCCAGGTAAGTTTGACTACAAAGTGTTTTACACTAAGCCATTTTCTAGTGACATACCCCTTGAAACAATGGTGCCTACTGGATGGGGAAATAAATTTAAAGAAGAGGACAATGAAGGCTATAATGTGCGGATTGACAATACAGAAGTGAACCATGGTTGTCAAGAATAACTACTACATCAACCACCTTAAGACTTAGCATCCTTAGCATTTGGAATAGAAAATAAATTTCTTGTGTTTTCTTTTAATAGTAATTTAGTTTCTTTAGAACTTTTATTTTAATGATCGATGATATGAATTCTGATTTTGGTTACTTGTGTGGTGTGCATCCCGATGATACTGCACATTATGATATTGATTAAATATGCATATTTGAAATAAATTCAATTTCAATTAGATTCATAAAGCATGGGCACGAATGAAAATTTAAAGAACATTCATATATGACATGATATAACTTTTAAGGAGGGAGAAAATTTGAGAGAATATGAAAAGAGAAAAAATAAAGGAAAATAAAGAATGAATGAAAGGGTTTATGTAAGAAAATTTCAGAAGGCCTAGCTAATAGCAAGAGTTGTATCATGTGGAGTTGTATCATGTGATGTAACGAATGTTCGCATTTTTGCCATAATGAATATTCTCATTTTTGCCCTAATGAATGAATAAAGTTGAATTTGAGTTTATTGTTCAAATATCGCATATTCGTCATTATCATATTGCATAAGTATCTGAATGGAAACACAAAACATAATAAAAGCTAAAAAATCAGAGCTATGAGATCATTATTTTAGTTTTATTTTCTCTTTTTGTCGCCCCTTTGTGATTTTGATTGTAAAATCAAGTATCTTTTGGTATCTTCAGAATTTAGGTGGTAACCCATACCTTGTAGTTATCCTCAATCATGGCAGCAACATCAAGCCTAATATTCTGCTCAAGAGTTCTTCGAAGCTATAAATTCCACATTTGTCCAGCCTCCATTAAGAGCAAGTCTAGTGGATCTCAGTGTTAAGAATTCTCTTCAGTCAGTTCAGACACTCCTGTGCACCTTTAATACATAATATTGCAACTAATGGGATTAGTAAGACAAAAGATCAATATAAGCATTCTGCAAATTGAGTTTCTTCAGTAATCAAATTTATAAAAAAGAAAGAAAAGAAAAGCAAAATTTAGCCCGCTAAGTTGAAAACCCGTAGGGGCGGCTTAGGAAAAAGTTAGGGCAGATTAGGCAAAAATAGAGGCATGAGAAAAGAAAAGAAAGAAAAAAATTAGTAATAATAAAAGATTTTTGTTGTATAATAAAGAAATAAGAATTTTGCCAAAAAGGTGTTGATAAATCTATTAAAAATAAGAAGCATGAGCTTGGCTCCATTCTCCAAGAATAGTAATGATCTTAGTGTCAACATCTCCATGAAAGAAAAATGTCAGGAACTGAGGGACAGAATGTAGCTCTGGGGGCAATTTAGGGGCAAAGCAATGAGTCTACACTCAAAAACTAAAGATGAACATTGAAATATAGGAGTCAGCAGAAGAGTTCTATGGCAGAAAAAAGTGAACAACAAGTAACAAATAACAATTCATCAATATAGAACAATCATCAAGTCATTGGCTTCATCAACCAGCTTGTCATCTATCAAAAGAACTACATCAGTAGCTTTAGCACCAGAAGTACCAACCTTGAAGCATTCAAGGCTCAAATCTGCAAGTTGTTGACAAAGCAGCGCATTCTCACACTCCGAGCTGTGAGCATAACTCTACTCCACAGAAGACATGTTAGGATCATGCATATCATACATAGCATGCATACACTTGTATACATCTATTGTGAAGTACTTGCTTTCCATGGTAAAAGATTTTTGAGACAAATCAAGATTATACAAATATTTTTCTACTAATATTCAAAATTAGTGTTGTAAAGTATATGTAAGTAGTCAGAGTCTGGAGGAGTGAAAATAGGAAGAGCGATACTATCAAGATGAACAAGATGCTCAATGGGCCTATCTAACAGGGAGATATCATTGATGGTAGCACTCGTAGAAGTCTCATCCTAGGCAATCTCAAGAGGAATACACTTCAGGAGATGCACCTGAATGCATTTTTTACAGCCACAAGATTGCTTCAGCATAGATGAAGCATCAAATTCAGCCTATCTCAACTCCTAATGAGAAGATCTAGCACACCAACAATACAACTATAGGCCAAAAAATGGAAGAATGCATTCAATACTTGAGATGAATGCACTCTGAAACTCCTCTCATCATGAAATAAGGCCCTCTAACTCCTAAACCATTTTGTAGGGAATGTCAGGGAGAGAAATGAGGCCTTTATTATAACAATGGAAATGGTAGTAAGACAAACTCAGCTCTAGGTCATAACCTCAATGGCAAAGTATTAAAGACCCCTATGATCAGAGACATCATTACAATAAAAAAGGGAAGAGTGCAAAAAATAATGTTGCATTCTAAAAAAATTTCTTCACCTATAAACATATCAAACTAACTTATAGTATTTTGTGCAGGGAAAACTAAAAGAGAATAAAGAAGGAGAAAAGAACCAGCACAACAGTAAGAACAGGCAAGAAGGCAAATGCCAATTTCTCATCAGAATATCACCCCGTGTGACAAACGTCTTAATAAATACTCAAGGGAAGTAACAAGACTCTATCCCTTTAGTTTATGCAATAAAGTGCATTGTCCATACTAAAATTCATAAATTGAAAGTAAATTCATCCAGTTCACGAGATCATGTGTGAAAACTTATCTCATGAACTTTGATATTAATAGCTCTCTTTTATTAGCTTTGTACAGTTTAGATGTCTAGTTGACAGCTCTGTGCTGAGAGTTTCTAAACTTTAATCAATCTAATGCTCACTTTGCACCCGAACGAGGGAAAGAGTACGCAAAAAACAAAATCTATGGACTTCTAGCATAAATTGCTTGGATCTAGAGTATCATTTCAGTCTTTTTGAATAATAAATGTGCATCCAATCTACTCTAATGCTCAAATTGAGTAAGAGTACAAAATCCCTTAACGGTATCCACACTGAGTAATATGAGAAAGGTAAGGGAATACTAAAAGGAGAATTGAAATAAGAGCAAGCATTACTAATCTACTCCAATGCTCAGAAATTAGTAAGAGTATCAACGTGCATCTTCTGGTGGTATCCACGCTGAGTAATATGAGAAAGGCGAGGGAATACTAAAAGAGGATCACATTATGAGTTGTTATATTTACTCCAATGCTCTTTAAGAGTATGAGTATCCGAAAGACCTTTCCAATGGTATCCACACTAAGTAATATCAGAAAGGTGGGGGAATAATCGGATGAGGAATAAAGCACATCAATAACTCAAAGACTGTTTTGATCCTCGAAATTCGATCTGTTTATGCTCAATTTCTACAAGTTTTCTTTAACGAATTCTCTCTAAATTTAGGTGTGAAATTCAACTCTTCACTTGGTAAATAAACACTCTCAGCATAAGGTGGGTAATGATACCTCTAGCTTTGTGAATAGCAAATAAATGATAGTCATGAAAATAAAAAATTAGTTGGATTCGTTGAATACACATTATCTTGTGATAAATGATGAATTTGCTTAATTTAATGTACTTTTGTACAATCATCATATTGAAACTAACTATAACAAGTTTTTAAATCCAAAAGAAAATGCGCTCAATATGTTTCATCAGCACTGGCATTATCAAGTCAAATCAAGGTCATCGAGCAATGAAGGCAGCTGGTCAAAGTCAATTAGCAGAGAAATTCAAAGCAATCAGTTAGCACCAACACAAAATTCCAGTCGATGTGAAATTAAAAAGGTGATGTCTGCATTTTTCACACACTATATTCACTAAGTTATACGCTACATGGTAGCTATAACTCCAATTCACTCAGTTATACGCTACATGGTAGCTATAACAGAAATTTAAAGTTCATTTTGTTATATGCTACACAGTAGCTGTAACAACATTTTGAATTCACTTTAGCTAGACACTACATAGTAGTGATAACATTACAACTAGGCGTCCCACAGGGAATATAGCTAATTTCATCAATCAACACTATACGTCTGAGTATAGTGTATTTTCACATCGATCATATAGTGTATTTTGAAATCAACACTATACATCCGAGTATAGTGTATTTTGAAATCAACATTATACGTCCGAGTGTAGTGTATTTTCAAATCAACACTATATGTTCGAGTGTAGTGTATTTTCAAATCAACACTATACGTTCGAGTGTAGTGTATTTTCAAATCAACACTGTACGTCCGAGTGTAGTGTATTTTTAAATCAAAATTCACGAGCAGTTATGGACTGTAGCATCAAATGTGAGCAATAAAGGGGTTGCAACTAATCGCGAGCAGTTATGGAATGTAGCATTAAAAGTGAGCAACGAAGGGGTTGCAGCTACATGCCATCAATTATTGACTGTAGCATCAAAGGTGAGCAATAAAGAGGTTACAACTAATTACGAGCAGTTATGGACTGTAGCATCAATGGCAAGCAATGAAAAGATTACAGCTAAACATGACCAGTTATGGACTGTATCATCAAAGGTGCGCAGTGAAAGGATTGCAGCTAATTGCGAGCAGTTGTGGGCTGTAGCATCAAAGTGTCAAAAGTGAGCAACGAAAGGGTTACAGCAGATTAAAGTTAGTGAGTAATGGAAGGATTGCAGTTAATCAAAAATTGCAAGCAATTATGGATTGTAGCATCAAAGGCATACAACAAGAGGGTTGTAGCTATTTAAAACTTGCTAGCAATTATAGATTACAGCAGCACAAAGCTTACATCATGGAAAGATGAAAATAATGTTGCACGATTCAGTGTTATAGGCAAACCCTCTGTAACACGTCAAGTAAGTATCCTAACTTCTTACCCTTGAAATTATGTTCTCATTTGCTTTATCGCAATTTGTCAAGCAAACAGTGACAAAAGGGGGCAACTGTAAGCACCCAATTTCTATATGATTTGAGTTTGGATGCGACAGAGGATCCGGTGATGAAAATAAATTGTGAAATTAGATTTATTGGATCTGATTTATTGGTTTTGAACTAAATAGTAAATTATTTAGTTTTAGGTTTTATTTTTAAATTTTTTTTTTTTTATTTTTTTTATTTTTTTAAATAAATTTTCAAAAAAAAAAAAAGAAAAATTCAAAAAAAATTAAAAAGAAAAAGAATGGGCCATTTTGGCCCCTTCAATTTACTAAATGAAAAGATGGCCACTTCGGCCAAAGAAAGAAAAAAGTGTTGATTGGCCAATAGTGGCCAAAGTTGGACGTAAATGACCATTAAGTCTTTTGGTCTGAAATATAATTTTTCGGTAGTCCCATGATTTTTTTATTTTTCTTATTAGTTATATATTTTATTTAATTTTGATTGGTTATAATTTAATTTATTTAATAAATATTTATTGATAAATATGTATTTATCAGATAAATAGTAAATAACAAATTATTTTTTATTCATTTAGGGTTACAGTGTGTGTTTTTATAAATTCTGCGTGATTTTCTTTTCATAGGAGGTGGCTAGGTTTTTATTCTTTTTTCTTCTGCTCTTTTTAATTTTTAGCCGTAACCCAAATAACGCAGTCTTCTTTTTACTCCTCTTTATTTTTCACGTACTTTTTTTTTAAGTTCTTAACCGTGAATCAGATTCAATTAAAACCACAATCGCAGATAAAAACAACAAAAGCCACAAGCTTTCATCAATCAGTAATCATTTCTTCTGAAGAGAATCAATATTGCATCCATTAAATCATCTTCTTCTACTCCTTTCTTTTTATTTGATTTTAATTTGATTTATTTTTATTTAACTATTAATTTTTTTCATTTCCAATCGAAAAATCAAATTCCTATTGGAAGTATAATTTGCGGTGTTTTATATTTTATTTTTTTTACTTTGTTCCTTCTTTTGGTCTAATTTTGCTTTCAATTATTTTGTCCTTTTGTACTTTTTATCTTTCTTTTTATTCTTTTTATATTTCTTCGTTT